>VXBD01005863.1:27728-38921 GCA_013399975.1 Indicator maculatus
CCCCCTTGGAGGTGGATTCTGTCACCCCCCTTGGAGGTGAATTCTGTCACCCCCCTTGGAGGTGGCTCCTGCAAGCAGTGCTGGGACCAGGCAGGTTCTGAAGCCTGAGTTGCTTCCCCCCCTCCCCATTTTTGCTTCCTTGGCCCCAGGTCATTGATTTGTGACTGCCCTCTGAAGTCACCAAGCTGGTGCCAGGTCCTCCCCAGGCAGCAAGCAGCAAACCCTTCTGCCCAGCTCTGCTCCAGTGCCACCCCCAGCCCAGAGCTGCCCTCTGCCCCTGCCCACCACCACCTCTCTTCCACCTCTTGACCTCAGCTGGGCTAAAGCCACCTTCAGGCTGCTCCAGAGCTCCTCACCCAGCGAGGCTGAGGTGAGGGAATGCTGCTGCTGCCCTCCTCTGCCCTCCTCTGCCCCTCTCCAGCACTGCCACTCCCTGGCAGCAGCTCAGCTCTGGAGGTCTTTGTCTCCACCAAGGCTTCCACCAAGCTCTCAGAGCTCTCTGTTCTTAACTCCTCTTCGTTCACCACATCCAGGCAGGTCCAGGACTCTCCTTTCCCACCACAGGAGAAGGCTTTTTGGCCACCCCCATCCCCCCCTGGCACTTGCAAGCCTTCACTTTCACAGCCCACTGGATGCCTTTGCTCACCACACACTTCCTCTGCTCTCTGTCTTCTCCAGACTCCTTCCTTTTGGGGGGGCAGAGATGCAAACAGACAAAAGATGCTGAGCTGATGGAGGCACTGCCACCCCCAGGGCATCAGACAAAGCTTTGCCATGGCTCCAGCCAAGCCACCCCCCCTCCCCCAAAAGGCTCAAGGCCACACTTTGGGGAGGGTCATGGAATGGTTTTGGTTGGAAAAGACCTTCCAGATCAAGTCCAACCAGGGCACCACCACCCCCCCATGGCCCTCAGCACCACAGCTCCACAGCTTTGAAACCCCCCTCCAGGGATGGGAGCTCCACCACTGCCCTGGGCAGCCTGGGCCAGGGCTTGGCAACACTTTTGGGGCAGAAATTGTTCCTCATGACCAACCTAAACCTGTCCTGGGGCAAGCTGGGGCCTCAGGGTCAGAAAAGGAAACAGCAAAGCCTCCAAGACTCCCCGGAGCTGTTCCTCTGCTCCACCCAAACGGGAGCAAAGCAAACCAGAGACAGCAGAGGTGAAGGTTTTGCTTCCCCCTCTGATCCCCACAGGAGGCTGAGGGCTCAGGACCCTTCCTGCCCCTTCCTTTGTCCTTCCCTTCCCCTCTCCTTGGGAAGAGGCTTTGCTGTCCTGTGCTGTTGGTGGCCTCCAGTGCTGAGCACCTGAAGAGCATCCAGTGGTGTGAGGCAAGTGTCCAGAGAGGAATAAAAACGTCCTCTACAAAGCACAAAGAGTGGCTTGGTCTGAGGGGAGGGGGAGAGGTGCCCAAGGAAGAGGACAAACAGTGAGTGGTGAGGCTGGGGAGGAAGCTCAGCAGAGGAGGCTGGGGAGGAAGCTCAGCAGAGGAGGCTGGGGAGGAAGCTCAAGAGCTGAAGGGATTCACCTGCAGAGGTCTGGGAGCTGGGAGCCATCCTCTGCTGGACTGGAAGCAAAGGCCAAGCTCCCAGGAAAGCTCTTCCAGCTCCCCTCCCTCAGAGCCAGGGCTGCACCACCTCCTCTGCTGGCCTTGGGGGAGCAGTCCTGGCCCTGCTAGCCTGGCTACAAGGAGTTTGTGCCCCTGAGGGTGGGGAGAGCCTGGCCCAGGCTGCCCAGAGAGCTGGGAGCTGCCCCATGGCTGGCACCACCCCAGGGCAGGGTTGGGGCTGTGAGCTTTTGAGGTCTCTTCCAACCCAAACCAGACCTGCTCTGAGCTACCTCAGCCAGCCCAGAGGCAGAGCAGGCAGCTCCCAGGGCTTTGGTCCAGCTCCCAGCCCAGCTCCCATCTGCTGGAGCCCTGAAGCTGTCTGCAGCTCCTGCAGGAAGCGTGGGCAGCAGGGAAGGGAGCTCCAGGGAAGGGAGCTCCAGGGAAGGGAGCTCCAGGGAAGGGAGCTCCAGGGAAGGGAGCTCCAGGGAAGGGAGCTCCAGGGAAGGGAGCTCCAGGGAAGGGAGCTCCAGGGAAGGGAGCTCCAGGGAAGGGAGCTCCAGGGAAGGGAGCTCCAGGGAAGGGAGCTCCAGGGAAGGATGCTCCAGGGAAGGATGCTCCAGGGAAGGGAGCTCCAGGGAAGGGAGCTCCAGGGAAGGGAGCTCCAGGGAAGGGAGCTCCAGGGAAGGGAGCTCCAGGGAAGGGAGCTCCAGGGAAGGGAGCTCCAGGGAAGGGAGCTCCAGGGAAGGGAGCTCCAGGGAAGGGAGCTCCAGGGAAGGGAGCTCCAGGGAAGGGAGCTCCAGGGAAGGGAGCTCCNGAAGATTGCTCCAGGGAAGATTGCTCCAGGGAAGGGTGCTCCAGGGAAGGCAGGCAGCTTGTGACACCCCTCTGGGCTTCCAAGGAGAGATGAAAGGGAGTCCAGGGCTGCCTCCTCCTCTCCTGAGCTTCAGGAGCTTCTGCCCTCTCCAGAGGAGTTTCATTCACAAGCAGCACTGAAGGACTCCAGCAGCAGGAGGAGCTGCAAAGTCTCTTACAAGGAGGGAAAGGAGGGAAAGGAGGGAAAGGAGGGAAAGGAGGGAAAGGAGGGAAAGGAGGGAAAGGAGGGAAAGGAGGGAAAGGAGGGAAAGGAGGGAAAGGAGGGAAAGGAGGGAAAGGAGGGAAAGGAGGGAAAGGAGGGAAAGGAGGGAAAGGAGGGAAAGGAGGGAAAGGAGGGAAAGGAGGGAAAGGAGGGAAAGGAGGGAAAGGAGGGAAAGGAGGGAAAGGAGGGAAAGGAGGGAAAGGAGGGAAAGGAGGGAAAGGAGGGAAAGGAGGGAAAGGAGGGAAAGGAGGGAAAGGAGGGAAGAAAACCGAACCTGAAGTCTGAGGAGGTCTGGGAAGTGGCTGAGGTCAAAGCAAGCTGAGGCTGAGCAAGGAAAAGCTTCCCTGGCTGCTGAGCAGGGAGGGGTTGGGTCTCAGAGCAGGAGGGAAGGGATCTGAGCAGGAAGAGAGGAGCAGAGAGCATGGAAAGAGCAACCTCTGGGTGTGCTCTCCCCGAGCCCCAGAGCCGAGGCAGCTGCTGCAGAAGTCACTGTGCCCACAGGATGGTGCCAGCCACTCACTGACAGCAGTCACAGAGTGGGTTGGGTGGGAAGGGAGCTTCAGGATCAGTCATTCCCAACCCCCTGCCATGGGCAGGGACACCTCCCACCAGCCCAGGCTGCTCAAGGCCTCATCCAGCCTGGTCCTGAACACCTCCAGGGAGGAGGCAGCCACAGCCTCCCTGGGCAGCCTGTGCCAGGCTCTCCTCACCCTCACTGCCAAGAGTTTCCTCCTCATCTCCACTTTCTCTCCCCTCTCCCAGCTCAAAGCCATTGTGCCTCATCCTGTCCCTCCCAGCCCTTGTCCAAAGTCCCTCCCCAGCTCTCCTGGAGTCCCTTCAGGTCCTGGAAGGTTGCTCCAAGTTCCCCCTGGAGCTGAACAACCTCAACTCTCCCAGCCTGTCCCTCCAGGGGGAGTTCCCCAACCCTCTGACCATCTCCATGGACCCTCCTCTGGGGTCCACTCCAGCAGCTCCAGGTCCTCCTTGTGCTGGGGGCTCCAGGGCTGGCTGCAGTGCTGCAGGTGGGGTCCCAGCAGAGCAGAGAGGCACAACCACCCCCCTCCCCCCAAACTCTTGCAACAAAGGCACCCAAAGCCCTCAGCCAGGGGCAGTGCTGCCCCTCAGGAGGTTCTGGGTTGGCACAGACAGTGACAGCAGGAGTCAAAAAACCTTCTCCTGTCTCCTCAGTGCTGTGCTGCAGCCCCCTGGGAAGCTTGGCCTTCCCCAAGAATCAACCCAGCAGGAGGCCAAGCACAGGAGCCAGCCAAGGAGGACTTGAGGGAAAGGTTTTGCTGCTCCTCCTTCTTTCCTGCTGAAGAAAGGAAGCCTGAGAAGCAGGAGGGAGAGGGGAAGAAAGGCAAAGAGCCAACAGCCACTGCTCCAAGTTTTAATGAAAGCCCTCCAGGTGGGTGGCACTGCCCAGGGAGGTGCCAAATATCCCTTCTCAGGGCAGGCTTCTGCTGCCAAGGCTTCTCCCACTGCCAGCTGAGGCCAGAGGGCAGCCAAGAGAGCAGGGGGAAGAGAACAAACTTCTCCTCCTCACAGGAAAAAAAAAAAAAAAAAAAAAGAAAAGAGAGAGCTCTAAGCTGCAGAGAGTCAAGATCTCATCTGAATCCCCTCCCAGGCCTCTCTTGCTCAATTTAAAGCCAATTTCTCTAGTGACTAAAGTCCATTTCTGAAGCCTCTTGGTTTGTGGGGTTCAATTCTAAAGCCTCTGGGGGCTGGGGAGTCCATTTCTGAGGCCTCTGGGGGCTGGGGAGTCCATTTCTGAAGCCTCTGGGGGCTGGGGAGTCCATTTCTGAAGCCTCTGGGGGCTGGGGAGTCCATTTCTGAGGCCTCTGGGGGCTGGGGAGTCCATTTCTGAGGCCTCTGGGGGCTGGGGAGTCCATTTCTGAGGCCTCTGGGGGCTGGGGAGTCCATTTCTGAGGCCTCTGGGGGCTGGGGAGTCCATTTCTGAGGCCTCTGGGGGCTGGGGAGTCCATTTCTGAGGCCTCTGGGGGCTGGGGAGTCCATTTCTGAGGCCTCTGGGGGCTGGGGAGTCCATTTCTGAGGCCTCTGGGGGCTGGGGAGTCCATTTCTGAAGCCTCCTGGTTTGGTGACTGCTGCCTGGCAAGGCAGAGCCACATCCAAGCTGCTGCCTCCACTGACATCTCCTCCTCTCCCCTCCAGGGCTGTCTGCCCTGCCCTGTGCAGGTTCTGAACTTCCTACGTTGCTTCTTCATACTCTTGAGAGGGATCCAAGGTTGGGCCAGGAATCATCACAGTCTGGAAAAGCAAGGAACAAAATGAAGGAGACACAGAGCAGCCCTGAGTGGCTGTGACTGGAATTCTCCATGGAACACAGCAGGGAGGCCCAGGCAATGCCAAGGCCTGGCACAAGGAGGTGACCAGGTGGCAGCAGCAGAGGAGAGGAGCCAGAGGGGGACTGGGATGCTTGTGCTGCACTCTGCTTGGCCTCTCCTTCCTCTCNCTCTCCACAACCTCTCTGGGCAGCCTGCTCCAGGCCTCCAGCACCCTCACAACAAACAACTTCCTCCTCCTGCTCAGATGGAACTTCCTGGGCTCCACTTGGTGCCCCTTGCCCTGTCCCTGGGCACCACTGAGCAGAGTCTGGTCCCAGCCTCTTGCCCCCCAGCCTTTATCTCTTGTTGAGCACTGCTCATATCCCCTCTGGGGCTGCTCCTCTCCAGGCTCTCAACCTTTCCTCCTCACAGAGCTGCTCCAGGCCCCTCAGCAGCTTTGCAGCCTCCCCTGGACACCCTCCAGCACCTCCCAGGCTCTCTTGAATTGGGAACCCCACACCCAGACCCTCCCCTCCCCTCCCAGGCAGCTCAGCTCTGCTTCTATCCAACCTTCAGCCCTGCTTCAGCCTGGCACAGACCACCCTGGTGCCTTCTCCTGGTGGCTTTACCTTAATGATAGGCTCCTTGGGTGGAGCCCAGCCTGGCACAATCTTGCCATGCATCCTCCAGGTGCCATAGGGGTTGACCAAGTACCTCTCAAACACCACATACTCCAAGACATCCTTGGGGGCCTGCTCCCCACCGTACATCAGGCGCCCAAAGCGGTCATAAATCGCCAGAGCCTGTGAAAAGAGCCCAAAAAAAATGACTGCCAGGGGGCTGGCAGCAGAGAAGGGGCAGGTGGGGAGCAGGGAAGGCAAGCAGGGAGGTACCTGTCTGCTGTGCATCCTCACTGTCACCTGGCCATAGAGGTTGCCCTTGTTGACGATGCTGTCGCAGCGCAGGTGAACCACCCTGGGAGGCTCCAGGGACTCCACAAAGCTCCACCTGAGGGTCCTGTACCTGTTGCCACGGACCATTTCCTGCAGGGACCCAGGGAAGGAGGATGTGAGTGGAGGAGGAGGAGGTTTCTCCCTCTCTCCACTCGAAATGCCTGGCAGAGGTTGCCCCGGGGAGGTCGGGGATGTCCTCTCCTTGGAGGTGGAGCAAGGCCTGGAGAGGAGCCAGAGGGGGACTGGGATGCTTGTGCTGCACTCTGCTTGGCCTCTCCTTCCTCTCTGGGCCCTGGGTTTAGTGCCCCAGGGAGAGAGAGCAGCTGAGAGGATGGGGACAGGGAGCAGTAACTCCTAAACTGTTCCCTCAGTGTCCAAATCCCTCCAGCCTTCCACTGCAGCTTCCAGGTGCCAGAGGCTGGAATTAAAACCTGAGCTGAACAGGTCTGCATCCCAGAATCCCAGCAAGCTGGGCTGGTGGGAGGGGTCCCTGCCCATGGCAAGGGGTTGGAACTGGAGGATCTTGAAGGTCCCTTCCAACCCAAACCATTGTGTCAAGGACAAATCAGCTCCTCCACACTGAAGGATTTGCCTGCTGGGTCTCCTCTCACATGCAACAAGTGGCAGGAGGAGAGGAAATGGCCTCAGGGTGCACCAGGGGAGGTTCAGGTTGGATACCAGGAACAATTTCTTCACTGAAAGGCTTCTCAGGCCCTGGCCCAGGCTGCCCAGGGAGGTGGTGGAGTCCCCCACCCCTGGAGGTGTTCCTGTGGCCATGGCACTCAGGGCTGCTGGTTGAACTCCATGATCTTTGAGGGGCTCTTCCAACCCAAACAAATTCTCTCACTGTTAAGACCTCAGGTGTCAGCTCAGGCTGCCCAGGGCAGTGGTGGAGTCCCCAGCCCTGGAGGTGTTTCAAAGCCTCCTGGATGTGGTGCTGAGGGAGGTGGTTGGGTGGCAGTGGTGTGAGCTCCAGGTGAGGGGTTGGACTGGAGGATCTCCAAAGGTCTCTTCCAACCCCACCAAGTTCTGTGGCTCTGTTTATCCCTCAGCTCTTCTCCTTTCCCTCCCAGTGGTATTTTCACTGCAGCCAGAGGCAGGCAGTGAGGTTCAGAGGTGTTTAAAGAGCCTGGAGGAGGTCAGGCCCCCTCCAAGGTGGACACTCACCGGGTAGCAGTGCTCTGTGACCAGGGAGTGAAGTTTCTGCTTGTTAAAGCTGCAAGGGAAAGGCAGCAGAGTTACTCCAAGGAGCACCCCAAGAGCCTGGCTCACAGAAAGGACACAGAGCTGCTGGAGTGAGGCCAGAGGAGGCCACAAAGGTGAGCCCAGGGCTGGAGCAGCTCTGCCCTGAGCACAGGCTGAGGGAGCTGGGGGTGTGCAGCCTGGAGAAAGGAGCTCAGAGCTGCCTGGCAGTGCCTGAAGGGATCCTGCAGGAAGGCTGCAGAGAGATTTCTCCTGAGGGGGTCTGGAGACAGGACCAGGGGGGATGGTTTGGAGCTGAGGCAGAGCAGGGTTAGAGTGGAGCTGAGGAAGAAGTTGCTCAGTGTGAGGGTGGTGAGAGCCTGGCACAGGCTGCCCAGGGACTCAGAGGATCATGGACTGGATGAGCTGGAGAGGTCCCTTCCAACCCCAACCATTCCCTGCTTTTATGATTGTGCCAAGTGGAAGAGACTCTGGCAGAGGCTGCCCAGGGAGGCTGTGGCTGCCCCCTCCCTGGAGGTGTTCAGGACCAGGCTGGATGAGGCCTTGAGCAGCTGAGTCCAGCTGAGAGGTGTCCCTGGTTGGAGCAGATGATCTCTGAGGTCCCTTCCAACCTGAGCCAGCCTAGGATTCTATGATTCTAGGAAATTCCTCTTCCCCAGAAGACACAAAGCAGAACAAGCTGTGACCTCAGCAGGAAATCAGGAAGCTGCCTGAGATGCCTTCAAGGAAAGGCACAACAACCTCCTTTTGGAAGCCAGCTCTGACCTAAATGTCTGCTTGCTGTTTGGAGCTGTAAGCAGCAAGAAGGATGTGGTTTGGGAATCTGCTCTGTTCCTGGAAAGTGGAGCAAGGCAGTTGTGGAGCTTCATCTCCCCAAGCCAAGCAATTCCCTGCAGCCTGCTGCTGAGCAGCACCAACCACCCACTCACTGCTGAGAGCTGGAATGCTGCAACAGCTCCAGCTCCTCTCTGCAGGCCAGGGCAAGGATGGGATTCTCTGCAGCCTGCTTCTCCTTATCAACAGGAAGGAAGTTCTGAGCAAATCTCCTCCCAGGGATGGGGTGAAGTGGAAAGAGAACAGAAAGGGATCAAGAGCTGCTTGCAGAGGTCTTCAGAGAAGGGCTCAGGGTGGAAGGGATCTCAGGGATCATCTGCTCCAACCTCATAGAATCAGGCAGGGTTGGAACGGACCACAAGGCTCAGCCAGTTCCAACCCCCCTGCCATGCCCAGGGACACCTCACACCAGAGGCTGCCCAGAGCCTCATCCAGCCTGGCTGCAAACACCTCCAGGGATGGAGCCTCAACCACCTCCCTGCACAACCCATTCCAGGCTCTCACCACTCTCATGGGGAAGAACTTCTTCCTCACATCCAGTCTGAATCTCCCCACTTCCAGCTTTGTTCCATTCCCCCCAGTCCTGTCACTGATATCCTAAAAAGTCCCTCCCCAGCTTTCTTGGAGCCCCCTTCAGATCCTGGAAGGCCACAAGAAGGTCACCTCAGAGCCTTCTCCTCTCCAGACTGAACAGCTCCCTCCTGCCATGGCACAGCTCTCAGCTAAACTCAGCTGCTCAAGGCTTCATCCAGCCTGGCCTGGAACACCCCCAGGCAGGAGGCAGCCACAGCCTCCCTGGGCAGCCTGTGCCAGGCTCTCACCACCCTCACACTCAACAACTTCTTCCTCAGCTCCACTCTAACCCTGCTCTGCCTCAGCTCCAAACCATTCCCCCTGGTCCTGTCTCCAGACATCCTCAGGGAAAAGTCTCTCTGCAGCCTTCCTGCAGGATCCCTTCAGGCACTGCCAGGCAGCTCTCAGGTCCCCCTGGAGCCTTCTCCTCCCCAGGCTGCACACCCCCAGCTCCCTCAGGCTGTCCTCACAGCAGAGCTGCTCCAGCCCTTGGCTCATCTTCGTGGTCCCTGGATTAGAAAGCCAAAGAAGCAAAGCAGAACACAGGAGCAAAGCCAAGCAGGCCCAACACACCCACAGCAGCCAGAGAAAGGCTCTTACTTGGTCAGGCAATTGTGAGCTTCAATAAAGATCTCCTGAGCTTGCTCTGGGAAGGTTTTGGTGCTGAAATCTGGATCATGATCTTTGATCTTCCGCAGCCTGCCAAGGGAAGGAAAAGTCCTGGTAAGAAAAGAGCAACTTGGAGCCACCTGCCAGGTTTCAGGGGATGACAAAAAGATCTTGCCCAGCTTTTAGCAGGGAGTACCTCAGAGGGCAGCACCTCCAGGTGCTCCTAAAACAGACACAGGGCTGCAAACACAAAGAATCCTCAACTAAAGTTCTGGAGCCCCCAAATCAAGGACGTGGAGCTGCCGGAGAGGGGCCAGAGGAAGCCACAAAGATGATCAGAGGGCTGCAGAACCTCCCCTGTGGGGACAGGCTGAGAGACCTGGGGCTGTTCAGCTTGGAGAAGGCTCCAGGGAGAACTCAGAGCAGCCTTCCAGGACCTGAAGGGGCTCCAGGAGGGCTGGGGAGGGACTTTGGACAAGGGCTGGGAGGGACAGGATGAGGCACAATGGCTTTGAGCTGGGAGAGGGGAGAGAGAGTGGAGATGAGGAGGAAACTCTTGGCAGTGAGGGTGGGGAGAGCCTGGCACAGGTTGCCCAGGGAGGCTGTGGCTGCCTCCTCCCTGGAGGTGTTCAGGACCAGGCTGGATGAGGCCCTGAGCAGCCTGTGCTGGTGGGAGGTGTCCCTGCCCATGGCAGGGGGGTTGGGGATGACTGATCCTGAAGCTGCCTTCCAGCCCAAGCCCTGCTCCTGCAGAGCCAAGGCCCAGGCCAGGCAGGTACTCACGCCAGCTGGGAGGCAGCACTTTGCTTCAGCTTCTCCATCTTCTGCTTCAGCCCATCCTTGGAGAGGGAGGTGAGGCGAGCATCCCCCTCAGGAGGGACATAAGGGTCAATGATGCCAGCTGCAGGAGACAGCAAGGTGAGGAGGAGGCTCTCATCCCCATACCTCCTGCTGGTCCTGTCCTGACCCTCTCCTCAGGGGCAAATTGTTCCTCATGTCCAACCTAAACCCCTCCTGGTGCAGCTTAAGGTCTTTTCCTCTTGTTCTGTCACCTGAGACTGGGGAAAAGAGACCAACCCCACCTCACTCCAACCTCCTTTCAGCAACGAGGCCTGCCCTCAGCCTCCTCTTCTCCACACCAAACACCCCCAGCTCCCTCAGCTGCTCCTCACCAGCCCTATTCTCCAGGCCCTTCCCCACTCAGCAGCAGGGCAGGTGACCTCTCCTGCTCTTCCTTGTCCCTGAGAGCCAGCAGCTTGACACACTCCTGAGACAAAGCAGGGCAGCTGCTACCCTCCCTGCAGGCACTGAGCTTATTGCAGCCAGACACTTGTCAGCAGGGCCACGCTGTCACCTGGGCTGCTTTGCATTCATTCTGCCCTCAAGCAAGAGCCCAAAGGCAGCTTCCCACCACCTGTGCAGGCCAAGTAGAAGGTCCTTTCTACATGTTCCTCAGGAAATATGAGCCCTGAGGACTTGAGTCTCTGCTCCTTCTGCTCAGGGGTCAGTTCCCTGGCCCACTCTGGGACAAAGTAGCGCTTCTTCTTCGTCCTCACTGGGATCACCAGGCAGGCTGGAGCAGCTCTAGCAGGACACAGCACAGACTCTGCAGTCTGGGGAAGAGAAATAAAGCTCAGGAGTCAGCCCAGGGGCTCAGAAATGCCAGCACCATCTTGATTTGTTTCCCCTCACAGCTCCCAAACACAGCTGCTGTCAGCGCTCTGCTTGCAGCCGTCTCTCCCACGGTCCTCTCCATCTTCCCTCAGCCCTGACTCCCCACATCCCTTATCCCACGACTCCTCAGTAGCTCTCCACATCCCACAGGCCCTCGGCCCCACCACAGCACCTCAGCATTGCCAAAGCCCTCCACAGCTCCTCCGCCCCCGAGATCCCCACAGCCCCCCATGGCTCCACACTGCTCCCCAGCCCCCACAAGCTCCTCAGCCTCCCCAAAGTCCCTCATTGCCAGCACATCCCCTCAGCCTTCCCCAGCCCTTCCGCACCCCACGACCCCTCAGCCCCACCAAGGCTCCTCAGTCCCCTACCAGCCCTCAGCCCTCCCCACGCCCTCTCTGCTTCTCCAAGGTCTTCCCACGTCCTCTCTGTCTCCGCCATCC
>VXBD01005863.1:51385-64720 GCA_013399975.1 Indicator maculatus
TTTTTTTTTTTTTTTTTTTTTTTTTTCTTTTCCATTCTGCTTTCTGACTCTTGGGAGGGCTTAGAGCGAGGGTTGGAACAAAGAGGGGATGTGCAACCCTTCTGGTCCTCAGCATCATGCTGAAAAGGCAAAGATGACTAAGGAGCAACAGCAACAAACATCTGGCTCCTCTCCTTCAAGCCTTGCTTTAAGCTGCTGAACCTGGCCCTGGCTCCAGACCATCAGCTGGCCTCTGCAGGGTGCTTCAGGAGGGCACGTGGTGACTTCTCTGACTTCCTGGTGTCTGTAGGAACCACCTCCTCTGGGGAGTGGTGGGTGGTGATGCACTTCTTGCCCTGGAAATGGCAGGGAGGTGGTTGGTGGCTGCAAAGCACTTGGTCTGGAGGGGATCTTCAGCCCCCACCTGGAGCATTGCAGCCAGTTCTGGTGCCACCCCCAGCATAAGGACATGGAGCTGCTTGGAGCAGGTCCAGAGGAGGTCATGATCAGAGGAATGCAGAACCTCCCCTGTGGGGACAGGCTGAGAGAGTTGAGGTTGTTCAGCCTGGAGAAGGGAAGGCTTCTAGGGAGACCTCAGAGCAGCCTTGCAGTACCTGAAGGGCTCCAGGAGAGCTGGGGAGGGACTTTGGACAAGGGCTGGGACGGACAGGGTGAGGGACAATGGCTTTGAGCTGGGAGAGGGGAGAGTGAGACTGGAGATTAGGAGGAAGTTCTTTACTCTGAGGGTGGGGAGAGCCTGGCACAGGTTGCCCAGGGAGGCTGTGGCTGCCTCCTCCTTGGAGGTGTTCAAGGCCAGGCTGGATGAGGCCTTGAGCAACCTGAGCTGGTGGGAGGTGTCCCTGCCCATGGCAGGGGGGTTGGAGCTGGCTGATCCTGAAGCTCCCTTCACACCCAACCCATTCCCTGATTCTCCAACCTCTTTCAAATAGAATCTTAGAATGGGTTGGGTTGGAAGTGACCTCCAAGATCAGCCAGTTCCAAGCCCCCTGCTATGGGCAGGGACCCCTCCTGCTACCCCAGGTTACTCAAGGCCTCATCCAAATACCTTCTGCAGTCTCTTGACTCTCTCTTAAGGATTCTCTGTTCTATTTAGCAATGTTTAACCTGTATCTGTTGCTTTTTATAGGTTAATTATGCAGGATCTGCTAGACAAAAGGCTGTGTAGTCTCAGATCTTGCTGCACACCAGTTAAAAGATTAATTGTGACACTCCTGAGATGTAAACCTTGGGAAAAAAAGGAAGCTTAATGGCTGTAGTATTTGTGCTGAGTGTCTTGTTCTGGGTGACAAGCTGTCTGCTATAAACACACAGTGGTGTTACCCAGTGCCACAGAGTCACAGCCTGGTAGGGGTTGGAAAGGACCTCTGGAGATCATTGAGTCCAAGCCCCCTGCCAGGGCAGCTTTATCTAGAGAAGGTCACTCAGGGACACAGCCAGGTGGGGTTGGAAGCTCTCCAGAGATGGAGACTCCACCACCTCCCAGGGCAGCCTGCTCCAGGCCTCCAGCAGCCTTCAGTTCAAGAAGTTCCTCCTCATGTTCAGATGGAACTTCTCCTGTGCCACTTTGTGCCCATTGCCCCTTGGCCTGGCACTGGGCAGCACTGACAACAGCCTGGCCCCATCCTCCTGCCCCCCACCCTGGAGGTATTGATCAGCATTGTTCAGATCCCCCTCAGGCTGCTCTTCTCCAGGCTACAGAGCTCCAACTCTCTCAGCCTCTCCTCCTCACAGAGCTGTTGCAGTCCCCTCAGCATCTCTGTAGCCCTTTGCTGCCCCCTCTTCAGCAGTTCCCTGTCCTTCACAAGTGTTGCCACTTGGATTTCCAGCATTAGAATTCCTCCTCTGTTCATGGAACTGGATCTGAGTTTGGGTATTAAAGGTGCTGTGCAGAGCCTTCAAGTCTGGTGTTTCAAAATCAGGACCTCAGGGCTCTGTGCCACCAGCTTCAGCCACACAAGGTCCTCTCTCAGCTCTCTGATTTAAGCAATGGTTGCACTGATCTCAGTTTTGAAGTGATTCACAGGGCTGGAGACCCTCCCCTGTGGGGACAGGCTGGGGGAGTTGAGGCTGTTCAGCCTGGAGAAGAGAAGGCTCCAGGGAGACCTCAGAGCAGCCTTCCAGTACCTGAAGGGCTCCAGGAGAGCTGGGGAGGGACTTGGACAAGGGCTGGGAGGCACAGGATGAGGGAGAATGGCTTTGAGCTGGGAGAGGGGAGATGGAGACTGGAGAGGAGGGAGAAATTCCTCATGAGTGAGGTTGGGGAGAGCCTGGCACAGGTTGCCCAGGGAGGCTGTGGCTGCCTCCTCCCTGGAGGTGTTCAGGACCAGGCTGGATGAGGCCTTGAGCAGCCTGGGCTGGTGGGAGGTGTCCCTGCCCATGGCTAGGAGGTTGGATCTGGCTGATCCTGAAGCTCCCTTCCAACCTGAGGCATTCCATGAATCTGTTTGACACTTCTGCAGTGTGTGGCTGCTGCTGGAGTGGATTTCTCCAGGAGTGAGCCAATTAGTGGTGGCAGTGATCATTTTACTACTTGGCTGCCATCACTTGGTCAAGATGCAGATTAATAAAACTCCTTTTTTTTTTTTAATTTTTTTTTTTTTGGTTTCCTTTTCTCATTGAACTTTTGAATTCTTAAGAAGAGCCCCTCCTGGAACAGAGCTGAGGTAATTTTAGTTGTCTGTTTTTAGAAGGCAAAATGCTAAACCCATCCATTCTTGTTCTGCCACTACCTTTAGAGAAGGGCTCTGAAGCAGAGTGACAAGGATTTAATTATCTACTCCTATGAATGGCTCCAGAGAATTACTTCTGACTGCAGAAGATGTCTTGGTGCTCCTCATCCTTTATTTCAGGTATAGGCTTGGAGAGTTGAGCACAGGCTGAGGGGGCTGGGAGTGTTCAGCCTGGAGAGGAGAAGACTCCAGGGGGACCTTAGACAATATCTGAAGGGATCCTGCAGGAAGGCTGCAGAGAGGCTTTTCCCTGAGGGTGTCTGGAGACAGGAATGGTTTGAAGCTGAGGGAGAGCAGGGTTGGACTGGTACTTAGGAAGAAGCTCTTCAGTGGAAGGGTGGTGAGACTGGCACAGGCTGCCCAGGGAGGCTGTGGAGGTGTTCAGGGCCAGGTGGGATGAGGCCTTGAGCAACTTGATCTAGCAGGAGGTGTCCCAGCCCATGGCAGTGGGGTTGGAACTGGATGATCTCTGAGGTCCCTTCCAGCCCAACCTGTTCTGTGGATCTCTGTTTCCTTCAGAAGCAAAGTTGTGGACTGAGGTTTGATGGAAACTTCAGAGTCTGGTTTGCCTTTGTGTGAGCTGTCCTCTGGGGTTTGGCTTTCCTTGGATTATCCTGTCTTAGCCCTCTGGTTGCCAGCTGCTTAGCCTGGCTGGGCTGTTGTGCTGATGTGGCTGTGCCTCTGCAGTCACACAGTGAATTTCTTAAGCCTCTCTTATCACTGGCTAGACCTGAACCTGGTTTTTATGTACACAGTGACTAAGGAGCCCTTCCTGCAGTCAGCCTGGCTGGAGTGTCTGCTGCTCCCCTAGATCCCAGCTCCTTGGTGGCAGGGTGGGAAGAGTCTGCTTTAGCTGTGACACTTCAGCTTTTCACTTCAGCTTTGCCTCTAATAAAGGTGTTGGATCTCAGGCTCTTGACTGCTGAGTGTCACAGAATGGGTTGGGTGGGAAGGGACCTTCAAGATGAGTCAGTTCCAACCCCTCTGCCATGGGCAGGGACACCTCCCACCAGCCCAGCTTGCTCAAGGCCTCATCCAGCCTGGCCTTGAACACCTCCAGGGAGAGGGCAGCCACAACCTCCCTGGGCAACCTGTGCCAGTCTCTCCCCAACCCTCAGAGTGAAGAACTTCCTCTCCTCTCAATCACCTCTGCTCCAGTTTTAATCCATTGTCCCTTGTCCTGGCACTTCCAGCCCTTGCCAAAAGTCCCTCCCCAGCTCTCCTTGAGCCCCTTCAGGTACTGGAAGGCAGCTCTGAGGTCTTCCTGGAGCCTTCTCCAGGCTGAACAGCCCCAACTCTCCCAGCCTGTGCCCATAGGGGAGGTTCTCCAGCCCTCTGATCATCTCTGTGGCCTCCTCTGGACCCTCTCCAGCAGCTCCCAAGTGCTGGGGGCTCTGGAGCTTGGACACAAGACTCTTCAGGTGCTGGCTGTGCAGATGCAGAGAGCTTTGCTGCAGGGCTGAAGGAGTTCTTGGTTCCCAGGACCCAGTTTCTATCCTGCAGAAGTTCAGCTGGGTTTGGCTGTGTTCAGACATGGAGAACTGGAGGGCTGGGTGCAGCAGGTCCCAGGGCATGGCAGGGAGGTTGGAGTGGATGATCTCTGAGGTCCCTTCCACCCTAAGCCATCTGAGTATGACTTGGAGGTTGAAATGGTGAAAGAGCAAGGAAGGGACTGAAGTCTTTATGCTTGAAGAAGTATTCCAGGAGCAGGGAGCAGCTCCTCTGTGCTCACTTGAACCTCTGGTTGCTTGGGAGAGGAATTCTTCCTTCTTTATTTCCCTCCACTGGTGTTGTCTTGCTGCTAGAAAGTGTATCCTGGCCTAGCAGGACAACCACTGCCTCCAGCCAGATGATTTTTTTTTTTTTTGAGTGGTTTCAACCCTAAGTTTCTAAATAATTCCTAGTTGAATTCCCAAATATTTTAGCCCTTTGGTAATTAATTGATATTTAATTTGAATTCCTCTCTATTCAAGCTCTTGCATCCCCAAACAGAAAGCTGGCACAGGCAAGAGTTTATTGCTAAGGCTGGGAGCTGGCCACTTGTGAAATAAAGCAAAGTGCTGTGGAGCCAAGAACTGGCAGGGGAGGAGGGGGGAAAGGCTCTCAGGAAAAAGAAAATGGGAAAGGCAAATCCTTGCAGATGTTTGGAACCTTTTGGAAGGCAGGACTGCAGGTTGTGCAATCCTGATCAAGGCCTCAAAGATGGAAGTTTGGCTTCAAAGGTTTTTGGTTTTTTTTTTTTTTTTTTTTCTTCCCTACAAACCTCCTGGAGGTCATCTCTGGAAGGGAGCTTCCAGGCTTTATCTGGTTTTATTGGTCTTGGCTTCCCAGGCACGTACAAGGGCCCTATTGTCAGCTTGCAGAGCAATTTTTAACAGGCAGTTCATTCCCTTTAAATAATTTAGGGTGTTAAGTAGGCCTGGCTGGCTTGAACAGGATTCAAATCCTCATGTTCTGGAACAAATGAGAGCAGACAGTGGAGTATCTTTGGCTTTCTTTACCTCTTGAAACACTAAATTGCATTTCAAACGCTTGCTGGTGGAGGGAGAGGGGGGCTGGGGTTAAGGAGAGGTGGGAATGCATCCCCAGGGGAGCTTGGGGGAGTAGGGAACATCATTTCCAGAGCCCAGAGGAGGCCACAAAGATGGTCCAAGGGCTGGAGCAGCTCTGCTGTGAGGACAGGCTGAGGGAGCTGAGGGTTTGTAGCCTGGAGAGGAGAAGACTCCAGGGAGGATCTGAGAGCTGCCTGGCAGTGCCTGAAGGGATCCTGCAGGAAGGCTGCAGAGAGACTTTACTGAGGGGGTCTGGAGACAGGACCAGGGGGGATGGATTGGAGCTGAGGCAGAGCAGGGTTAGAGTGGAGCTGAGGAAGAAGTTGTTGAGTGTGAGGGTGGTGAGAGCCTGGCACAGGCTGCCCAGGGAGGCTGTGGCTGCCTCCTGCCTGGGGGTGTTCCAGGCCAGGCTGGATGAAGCCTTGAGCAGCTGAGAGCTGTCCCTGCCCATGGTGGGGAGTTGGAGTAGATGATCTCTGAGGTCCCTTTCCACCCTGAGCCATTCTAGGATTCTGTGATTCCCTCCTGCTGATGATGGAATTTCTCTTTCAGGTGAAACAGGCGACCAACCAGATTGTGATGAACTGTGCTGACATCGACATCATCACAGCTTCCTACGCCCCCGAAGGAGACGAAGGTAGGAGCCAGCTCCTCTGTCCTGCTGGAGCTGTGCTGCCTTAGGCCACTGGATCCCTGAGGGGAGCTGCTGCTGCCTACAGTTAGCCATTTGGAGTGCAGAGTCACACCAGGCTGTGATAAGTTAACTTCACAGAGTCACAGTGAGGGTAGGGCGGGAAGGGACCTTGGAAGGTCGTTGAGTTCAGACCCCCTGCCAGGGCAGGGGTCACCCAGGGCAGGTCATACAGGAGCTCCTCCAGGTGGTTTCTGAATGTCTCCAGAGAAGGAGGCTCCACAACCTCTCTGGGCAGCTTGTTCCAGGGTTCTGTCACCCTCACAGTGACAAAGTTTTCCCTTCTGTTCCCCTGGAACCTCCTCTGCTCCAGCTTGCCCCCAGTGCCCCTTGTGCTGTCCTTGGACATCCCTGAGCAGAGCCTGGCTCCAGCCCTGCACATCTTCATCACCATCAGGCTCCTCTGCTCCAAACCTCAGCTCCCTCAGCCTGGCCTCACAGGGAAGAACTCCACTGCCTGGAGCAACTTTGTGGCTCTGGGATGGACACTGTCAAGCAGCTCCCTGAGGTCCTTCTTGAGCTGAGGGGCCCAGAACTGGACACAACATTCCAGCTGTGGCCTCAGCAGGGCAGAGCAGAGTCCTCAGAAGCAAAGAACTATCTAACCATTCACAGACTGGGTTGGAAGGGACCCTCAAAGGTCATCTTGTTCAACCCCCCCTGCAGTCAGCAGGGACATCTCCACCTACATCAGGCTGCCCAGGGCCACATCAAGTCAGACCTTGAATGTCTGCAGGCCTGGAGCCTCAACCACATCCCTAGGCACCTGTTCTGGTGTCTCACCACTCTCATTGTGCAGAACTTCCTCCTAATGTCCAACCTAAACCTCCCCCTGCCCCAGTCTCAGACCCCTGTCCCTCATCCTCTCTCTACAAGCCCTTCTCAACGCTCCCTCCCCAGCCTTCCTGTGGAGATGCTGTGGAAGAGCAGAGTCCTTGCAGGAAGCAGAAGCACAGCAGCAGGAAACAGAACCCCAGCAGGAGAGGGCAGCAGAGAAGAGGATTCCCCAGAGCTTGGAGCCAGGCCACTGTGATAGTGAAAGCACAAAGCCCTGTTCCCTAGGTGCTGTCCCTTGGTGCTCCTGAGCTGGGTGCCTGTTGCTAAGGGCTCCTGGAGCTGTTTCTTGTGTGAGTAATGAGCTGATAAGCAGAGTGGTAGTAACAGCAGAGCATGTTTGGAGTCTGCTCCACCTACCACTGTGCCAAGGGCCCACACCACCCATTAATTCTTCTTTTTGTCATTGAGAAAATGAAAGTGAATGGGAAAAGGGACTGAGGAGGAAAGTCTCTTTCCAGTCAACGTAGAGGAAAATAGAGAACCTGCATTTCAAACCTCTTCACTTGGAGGCTTTCTGTTTTACTGGGTTAGCTTTGCTGTGTTCAGAGCTGGTTGCCTCTTCTCTTTTTTTCCACTCTCTAGCAGATACACATCTGGGAAAAAGAGAGAGGGAGATGAGGTCTGTGGAACTTTGAGGTATTAATAGCAGAGCTTAATCAGAGAGAGTGGAAAAGAGCATCAGGTCCAACCATTAACCCAACACTACCAAGTCCACCACCAAACCATGGCCCTCAGCACCTCATCTACACAACTTCTAAAGCCCTTCAGGCTTTGGGACTCCACCACTGCCCTGAGCAGCCTCTTCCAGGCCTTGACAACATCTTCAGGGATAAAGTCATTCCTCATGTCCAACCTAAACCTTCCCTGCTGCAACTTGAGGCCATTTCCTCTTCCATCATTTGATGCTGGGGAGCAGAGACTGAGCCCCACCTCACTCCAGCCTCCTCTCAGGGAGCTGTAGAGAGCAAGGAGGTCTCCCCTCAGCCTCCTTTTCTCCATGCTGAACACCTCCAGCTCCCTCAGCTGCTCCTTAGAGGACCTTGTGCTTGGTTTTGGTGGATCTAGAGCACGCTGGAAATGAGTTTCTGTGGCTTCAGATGGATTCTGGTTTTTCAGAGAGCCTTGAACTTGGAGCTCTGCAGACAGCCCTGAGCTGGGTATGGGCACTCAGCTCTCCACTTGTTGTATCACAAGCAACTTGTTGGATGTTGACACTGCTTCTCCTCAGCCTTTGAGGGGTTAAAGGCCTCTCTTGCAGCTTGGTGAGCTGCCAACTAGTGTAATGGCTTTGGAAGGAAAGCTGCATGAAAGTTGGCAGAGGATTTGCTGGCACCTGTTGATACAGATCAAGTCAGTCTTCCTAATGCTCCTATTGTGCCCAGCTTTGGGCTGGTAATTGTATAACTGCTCTCAAAAAGCAGAGCATGAAACACAGCCCAGCCAACCACCCCAAAAATGTCAACCAGAGCAGCTGGATTTAGTTACTCAGGTGAGCTTCAGCCCAGCTCCCTCTGTAGTCTGGTGGAGGATGAGTGAGGCCTTGGTGATCTCCTTTAAAGGCTCCAGTGCTGAGATGTTACCTCTTTGAGCTCAGAGAGGAGAAGGATTTGGCTCAGCTTTGTTCTGTGAGTGTGAGACAGGAAGAGAATGGGGTTGGAAGGGACCTCAAAAGATGGGAATCCAACCCCCCTGCCAGAGCAGGGTCACCTAGGGCAGGTCACACAGGAGCACCATCCTGGTGAGGAGGTCTTGGTTCACAGAATGGGTTGGGTTGGAAGGGAGCTTCAAGATCATTCAGCTCCAGTCCCCCCACCATGGGCAGGGACACCTCCCACCAGCACAGGTTGCTCAAGGCCTCATCCAGCCTGGTTTTGAACACCTCCAGGGAAGGGCCATCCACAACCTCCCTGGGCAACCTTGTTCCAGTGTCTCCCCAGCCTCACTGTAAAGAATTTCTTCCTAATCTCCACTCTAAATCTCCCCTTGATCTTTGGAATTTTAATGCAGATTTGCAGGGAAATCAGATTATTGCCTAATGTTTGACAGGAGGCTGAGGGAGGATCTCCTGAAGTTTTAAAGTCAAAGTGAAGAGAGAAAACAAATAAACAAATAAAAAAAAAAACCCTGTGGAAGCCAGAGTGGAAGCACAGTGAAGAACCAACCAGGAGAGATTGATTCCATGGTGCTGCAGAGCAGCAAACTCCTCTGCTCCATCCCCAAAGCAGTGCAGGGACTGTAAGTGGTGGATTTGCTCTTTGTGCCAGGTATGCTGTAATGGAACAAAGCTGCTCAAAAGCCTCCAGTTTCTGTTGTTGAAGTCCTGGCAGGCTCCTCCTCCTCTTAAGCATGATGAGAAATCACTTCTGGTGTTTCCAGAAGCAGCTTTTTAGCATTTGGAGGCAAAGCTTTGGTCTGCTGCCTGTGTCCTGCTGGGTGGCTTTGCTCAGCTGGATGACAGAATGGGTTGGGTTGGAAGGGACCTTCAAAATCATCCAATTCCAACCCTCTGCCATGGGCAGGGGCACCTCCCACCAGCCCAGGCTGCTCAAGACCTCATCCAACCTGGCTTTCAACACTTGGAGCCTTCACAACTTCTCTGGTCAGCCTGTTCCGGTGCCTCACCACCCTCATGGGCAGGGACACCTCTCAACTAGACTCAGCTGCTCAGGGCCTCATCCAGCCTGCCCTTGAACACCCTCAGGGAGGAGGTAGCCACAAACTCCCTGGGCAACCTCCTACTGAAGAACTGCTTCCTAAGATCCAGCCTAACCCTGCTCTCCCTCAGCTTAAAACCACTCTCACTTCACATCTTTGCCTCCTCCAAAAGCCAAAGCTGAGCATCTTTGCCTCCTCCAAAAGCCAAACCTTTGCCTCCTCCAAAAGCCAAACCTTTGCCTCCTCCAAAAGCCAAAGCTGAGCACCTTTGCCTCCTCCAAAAGCCAAACCTTTGCCTCCTCCAAAAGCCAAACCTTTGCCTGCTCCAAAAGCCAAAGCTGAGCATCTTTGCCTCCTCCAAAAGCCAAAGCTTTGCCTCCTCCAAAAGCCAAAGCTTTGCCTCCTCCAAAAACCAAAGCTGAGCACCTTTGCCTCCTCCAAAAGCTGAGCACCTTTTGCATCCTCAACTCCACCTCTTGATTTCTGACTCTCAAATCTGCCTTTTCCAGATCCATTTCTGCAAGAGAAGAATAAAAATCAATAGATCCAAAGCTACATTTATTGGGTGTCTTTGGAATGCTCTTCAGTACCAAATAATTTAATCCAGAGCAAAAGAAGCAGGGAAAAGCCATCAACAATACTTTTTGTTTTGGAGTGGCAGAGGGCTGCTTCTAACAAAGATCTTCAACTGCAGTTAAAAACAAACAACTGCCTGGAATTCTTGACAGCATGGAACATGACAGAAAAATAGCTCCTGAAGAGAACAAGGCAAATTTTGGCAGCTTGCTAAAGTTTGGAGAGTTTTGGCACTGCAAGGTTGCAAGTTAATCACTTGCACATTAGGGGAAGAGTCTGGAGCAAGTTGCAGGAGGAGAGGAAAAAAAGCTGTGAGTGCTGCATGGCTTGGGAGGGGGAGAAAGGAAATGAAGTGCTGATGGAGCTGCTCTGCAAACTCTGAGCTCCACATGTGGTGTGGCCAAGGAGGTCAGTGGAATCTTGGGGTGCATCCTGGAGAGCTGTGGCCAGCAGGCTGCAGGGAGGTTCTCCTGCCCTTCTAACTCAGCCCTGGGGAGGCCACATCTGGAGTACAGGGACCAGCTCTGGGCTCCCCAGTTCAAGAACACCTCAGGGACTTGCTGGAGAGGGGACAGCAAAGGGCTGCAGAGATGCTGAGGGCACTGCAGCAGCTCTGAGATGAGGAAAGGCTGGGAGGGTTGAGGCTGTTGAGTGTGCAGGAGAGCAGCCTGAGGGGATCTGATCAATGCTGATCAATACTCCAAGGGTGGGGGTCNGTCTGACCAATGCCTCGTGGGTGGGTGGCAGATGGGGACAGCCCATGGCTGCCTTCTGAGCTGCAGGAGGTCCCCACCCTTTACCTGTGTCTATCCCAGGGCAGGTTAAAAAAAGTTTTGTGAAGTAGAGGAGCTCCAAACTGAGACAGGCTGAGGAGGGCTTCCCAGTTGGGAGAGGAGAAGGAGGAGGTGGAAACTTGATAGTGATTGTAAGGCCTTGGCAGGAGCTCTGCCTGCCGCCCGTCCCTCTCCCTGTCTCACTTTCAGCAGGTCTGGAACCCTGCTCCTGGAGTCATCCTTTTGTTTGGCTTTGCTCTCAGATTGTTTCCATTAGAAGCTGCAAGAAGATACAAAAAAAAAAAAAAAAAAGGGTTGGGTTTGCTGTGGTCATTTTACAACCCCCCTGGTTGGTTGGTTGAGGGGCGGGTGGTGGTGGTGGTGGTGGAAGTGTTTCTGCATTCTTCTGCTGATCTTTATCAGCCCTTTCTCAGGTTTTCAGTTCCCCTCTGACCACAGGCTGACAGCTCAGCAGCTGCAGGTTGTCCAGCAGCAGGGTTCCTCCCAGGCAGGCTGACAGCAGTTTCCACAGGTATTCAGATCCTCCCTCTGACCCAGGCCAGTTCCATCACACCACAACAGCTTCCTTGTCTCTTGGACTCTTTGACTTAGGGTCAAAATTCAGTGGAGCTCTGGGGAAGCAGAGCTGGAGGAGGAGGAGGAGAGGGCTGGAGCCTTTTCTTTGCCTCAGTCCATAGCTGTAGGAGCAGTTGCTCACTTGGCTACCCAGCCCCCTGAGTTGGAAGCTAAGGATGGGGAGCAGCAAGAAGCCCTCCCCCCATAATCCTACAGGAGGTGGTAGAGAATGGTTGGGCTCAGTGTGCTTAAAGGTCTTCTCCAGCCAAGATTCTGTGGTCCTCAGCCATGCAGGCAACACTCAGCTCCACTCTGCCTTGCTGGGAAGGCCATGTTCAGACTGGGCTGTGCTACACCAGTGCTGTGCCCCTGAAAATCTTCTCCCCAAACTCTTCCAGTGTCTCCTTTTCTGCCTCAGAGTCCAGGGGAAGCCACAAAGATGGTCCAAGGGCTGGAGCACCTCTGCTGTGAGGATGGGCTGAGGGAGCTGGGGCTGTGCAGCCTGGAGAGGAGAAGGTTTCATTGAGTATCAGTGGTGGGACAAGGGGCAATGAGTGCAAGCTGGAGCAGAGGAGCTTCTGTGTGAGCATAAGGAAAGACTTCCTCACTGTGAGGGTGGCAAAGCCCTGGAGCAGGCTGCCCAGGAAGGTTGTGGAGTCTTCTTCTCTGGAGAGCTTCCAAACCCACCTGGATGAGCTCCTGGGTGATCTCCAGAGGCCCCTTCCAACCCCTACCATCCTGGGTCATCTCCAGCCAGTCCTTGAACCAGTCCTGGCTGCTTGAAGCCACGAGGGCCAAGCTCTGCCACTTGAATGGTGGAACTGGGATGGGCTGAGAGCTCCATTTCACCTCCTTCACTGTCTGCTTGGGGAGGAGAGCAGCATGGACCTCCCCAGGACACTGTTCACCTGCTGGGGTTGTCCCCAGGCTGTCTCCTGGACTGTGGACTGTTAGGGGCTGGAATGGACCTCTGGAGGTCATCCAGATCACCTAGAGAAGGTCACACAGGACCACAACCAGGTGGATCTTGAAAGCCTCCAGAGAAGGAGACTCCACAACTTCTCCTCACTGATAGGTTCAGCAGCTCCACTTTGGTGGGTTCAGCTGCTTCAGATAATTTTCACTGTTCCTGAGTTACAAAATCATCTCTGGGTCTTATTTTAACCAAAATCATCTGGTTTTCTCTTTCCAGAGGTACATGCCACAGGCTTCAACTATCAAAATGAGGATGAAAAGGTCACCCTGTCCTTCCCCAGTACTCTTCAGAAAGGTGAGGAGCTATTTCCCTGCTTCCTCCTTGCTCCAACCCCTGTGTTTAAGACACCTACAGCTGCCAAAGCTGGAGCAGGACACCTCTGTCTCCCTTGAGGTTTTGTGCACTGGGGAGTCGCTTTGGGAGCCTCTGGAATTGCAGTGTGGGTTCCTCTGATGATGTTTGCTTGAACTGGCTCCAGTTGGCAGCCAGGCTCAGAAGCTCCTGGTGTGAACTCAAGAGAAGTGGGTTAGGTGATTGGACCACGAGGTGGGTTGGAGACTGAGGTCAGTAAGAGAGTTCAGAGCTGTGACCAGTGGTGCAGAGTCCAGTTGGAGGCCTGTGGCCAGTGGTGTCCACCAGGGGTCAAGACTGGGTCCAGATTTGGTCAATATCTTCCTCAATGACCTGGATGAGAGGGGATTGAGGATGATATGAAGCTGGGGAGGTTCTGGACAACCCCATCAGGCTGTGCTGCCATCCAGTGAGATCTGCACAGGCTGGGAGCTGGGCAGAGGTGAACCTCCTGAACTTCAACCAGGGCAAGAGCAGAGTCCTGCATCTGGGGAGGAACAACACCAGGCACCAGTACAGCCTGGGGGTCTCCATGGAGAAAGAGGCCTGGGGAACAGCAGGGGACATCCATGGGACAGCAAAGGGCCCTTGTGGCCAGGAGGACCAGGAGTGTCCTGGG
>VXBD01005864.1:3459-16054 GCA_013399975.1 Indicator maculatus
TGCTTTGGGAAGAGGAAGGAGGTCTGGTGGGGAGCAGGAGCTGCTTTGGGAAGAGGAAGGAGGTCTGGTGGGAAAGCAGGAGCTGCTCTGGGAAGAGGAAGGGGGTGGAGGGGAGGAGGAGCTTCTCTGGGAAGAGGAAGCAGGGTGGTGGGGTGGGGGAGCAGGAGCTCTTTAGACAGGGTGGAGGATGGTGTAGAGGGAGCAGGAGCTGCTTTGGGAAGATGAAGTGGTGTGGTGGAGGAGGCAGGGGGTTAAACTAGGTGACTAGATGAAGAGACCTTCTCCAGGCTAAACAACCCCAGCTCCCTCCTGATTTCTCTTGAATCATAGAAAAAAAAAAAGGAAAACACACCCCAATCCAGAAGCAAGCAAAGGAACAACCAAGCTCACATTAGAAGTTGTGTGATGGTTTAAAGCTGCCTTTTAAAATTTTTCTTCACAGTTTTCCTCACCCTGTTACAAGCTGTCAGGTAAAGGAATCTCCAAGAAGCTTGAGGCTCCAGGTCTACCTTAGCTCCACCTGCATATAAAACCATTTCAGTCAGTCTGAGTGTAGTGGACTGCAGTGGCTCAGTTCCACCTCAGATAAAATATGGAAGTGTTCTCCAAACAGATTTGATTCTGAGAGCAACTGAGGGTTAGCACCGTGCCACAGAAGAAGACCTCTTTCTGCAGGAGGAAGAGCAGAGAAGAGAAATTGCAAAATGAACTAAAATTGGAACCAAGGCATGAGGGTGAAAAGAGATTTTTGGGGTTATTTTTGGAAGGGAGTGGATGAATTTCATCTGGAGATCATGTGGGGGGGAAAAAAAACCACACAGTCCCAATGGGGCTTTTAGCTCTGAAATGGAGCTTCAGTTTTTCTCCCTGTGGAATCTGCAGTCTTGTTGCTTAAATTGTGTAAATGCACTGGGAGAGATGATCTGCAGCATCAGAAATCTTCATCAGGGATGGAGGAGAGCAAAATAAATCTGCCTCAAAGGCAGAGATGGAAGCTGAAGCACAAAGAGAAGGAGCTTGCAAGGTTTAATTCATGCAGAAATCAACCCAAGGCCAGAAGAGAGAACTTCCAGATGCTGCTTCTACCACCAGATTCCATTTCCTTTTGATTTCTCTGTTTGCAGAGCAAGCAAATCGGGAATTTTGATGATTGCCAACAGATTCTGGGGCTCTGGCCAGGAAGGCCAAAAGAGCCAGACCCTTTCTGAAGGTTTTCATGGAGAAGAGAAGACTCTGGGGGCATCAGAGTCACATCCAGATGAAAGTCTCCAGAGAAGAAGACTCCACAACCTCTCTGGGCAGCCTGCTCCAGGGCTCTATGACCCTCACAGTGAGGAAGTTCCTCCTCATGTTGAGGTGGAGCCTTCTGTGCTGCAGTTTCTATCCATTGTCCCTTGTCCTATTCCAGGGTGCAGCTGAGCAGAGCCTGTCCCTGTCCCCTCCCTCCTGACCCCCAGCCCTCAGATATTTATAAACATTTATTAAATCCCCTCTCAGTCTTCTCTTCTCCAGCCTGAACACCCCCAGGTCTCAGCCTCTCCTCCCCAGGCAGTGTTCCAGTCCCTTCAGCATCCTTGTAACCCTCTGTTGCACTCTCCAGCAGATCCCTGTCCCTCCTGAACTGGGGAGCCCAGAACTGGATGCAATATTCCAGGTGAGGTCTCAGCAGGACAGAGTAGAAGGGGAGGAGAACCTCCCTGGCTCTGCTGGCCACACTCCTCTGATGCTCCCCAGGACCCCATTGGCCTTCTTGGCCCCCAGGGCACATTGCTGTGCCATGCAGAACTTGTTGTCCACCAGCACTCCCAGGTCCTTCTCCACAGGGCTGCTCTCCAGCAGATCCCCTCCCAGCCTGTCCTGCTGTAGTTTATTTTTCCTCCCCAGTTCATTATTCCTTCCCAAGACAATTGAATGGTTCCTTCCCTGTGCCTGAGGAACAAGGAGGAGGTTGGGAGCTCTCAGCACAGCCAATATTGATAAGCCTGGGAGCTGAAGCCAAAGGTCTCTGCAGATAAATGTGTGCAGGGCAGATCAACTGTTCTTAAGTTCTGAAACCTCAGTACTTATTTCAGGGCCCTAAGAACTTTATGAAAGCAACCATGAGTTCCATTTCTCACTTGCATCAAGAAAATCAACCCCCCTCTCAGCAGCACTTAGGGAGTTGAGGTTTTAAGTGCTGCTAAAGGCACTCAGTGCTGAAACATTAGGGCAGAAGCATGGAGAAACAGGAGGGAGAGGTGGGAACAGGGAAAGCAACCAAGCTGGTGAAGGGTTTGGAGAAGAGGGCTGGGAAGAAACAGCTGAGGGAATTGGGGGTGTGAAGAGGGGCCTGAGGAGAGACCTCATTGCTCTCTACAACTGCCTGGAAGAAGGTTGGAGTGAGGTGGAGGTTGGTCTCTTCTCCTTAGTATCACATTACAGAAGGAGAGGAAATGGTCTGAAATTGTGCCAGGTCAGGTTGGATATTAGGGAACAATTTCTTTGCTGCAGGAGTGGTCAGGGAGTGGAAGAGGCTGCCCAGGGAGGTGGTGGAGTGCCCATCCCTGGAGGTGTTCAAGAAAACTGTGGCCATGGCACTGGGGGCCAGGGTTCGGTGGCCATGGTGGGGTTGGGTTGAAGGTTGGGCTGGATGATCACAGAGGCCTCTTCCAACCCAAACACTTCTGTGATTGATTGGAGAGTGCAGAGGGGAAGCAGGAGGTGTGCTAAGTGGGGTAGATGTCTGCCCAGCACAACAGCCACTGGCACTTGTCTCTCATCTGTCAATCTGCTGTCCCAAAGGACTTCTCCCACACTGTGGTGCCTGAAGCAGTGTTTGGCTGAGCTGATCAAAGGCAGGCAGGAGTCTGTGGTGCCTTAAAATTATGTGGGAGCATCCTTGGCTTTGATATGTGGAATCAGTTCTCTGCAATACTTTCCAAAGAGCATCCTGATGCTCCTGGATGGTGTCCTGGAAATGAATGGGATTTATTCAGTGCCCTGAGAAGTGAGGCATGGGGGGCTGCATCCTAATCTGGCTCTCTATATGACAAGCACACAGCTCCTGGATCAGCATTCAGCTCCCACTCCTTGCCAGGCTAGAAGGAAAGTTTGGTTTTCAGCTTCATAAAGGCAGGGGACAGTTGTGGCACCCAGCAGAAAAATGCAGGGCACTGGGTGGCACTGGGGAGGGCACAGATTGCTGGAGAAGAGCTTGTAGGTGTAGGATACATGGCTAAGGGTTGCTCTAGCAGCAGACCAGGTGGACACAGAGGAGCTTGCTGTGAAGCAGCCAGCTTGGCACCACCAACCACAACTTCCTTGGCTATCTGGAGTGCTTTCTGCTCAGGCAGAACAAAGCCAGGCAGGAAGTGACCATACAAACTGTTTTCATCCGGAACCAGAGGGGGATTGTGTTCAAACACAGCACAGGAAGGACATGGAGCTGCTAGAGTGGGGCCAGAGGAGGGTCATGAAGATGATCAGAGGGCTGGAGAACCTCCCAGATTCGGAGAGGCTGAAGGGTTTTTGGGCTGTTCAGCCTGGAGAAGAGAAGGCTTCAGGGAGACCTTAGAGCAGCCTTCCAGTACCTGAAGGGGACCTACAGGAAGGCTGAGGAGAGGCTGTTTAGAAGGGCCTGTGGGGATAGGATGAGGGGAAATGGTTTGAAAATGGAGCAACTCAGACCATTCTATGATTCTCTCTCCTGAAGAAAGGGACTATGGGGTGCTGGGGGGTGAGAACCTCAATATGAGCCAGCAGTGAGCACTTGCAGCCTAGAAAGCCAAGCAGAGCCTGGGCTGCAGCAAGAGAAGCATAGGCAGCAGGGAGGTGATTCTCTTCTTCTGCTCCACTCTGCTGAGACCCCAACTGGAGCACTGCATCCAGTTCTGGAGCCTCTATCACAAGAAGGATCTGGAGGTGCTGGAAGGTATCCAGAGAAGGGCCACAAGGATGAGCAGAGGACTGGAGCTGCTCTGCTATGAGGACAGACTGAGAGAGTTGGGGCTCTTCAGTCTGGAGAAGAGAAAGCTCCAAGGCGACCTTCTTGTGGCCTTCCAGGATCTGAAGGGGGCTGCAAGAAAGCTGGGGAGGGACTTTTTACGGTGTCAGGGAGTGTCAGGGAGCAAAACTGGAAGCGGGGAGATTCAGATTCGATGTTAGGAGGAAATTCTTCCCCATGAGGGTGCTGAGACACTGGTGCAGGTTGCCCAGGGAGGTGGTGGAAGCCTCCTCCCTGGAGGTTTTTGCAGCCAGGCTGGATGTGGCTGTGAGCAACCTGCTGTGGTGTGAGGTGTCCCTGCCCATGGCAGGGGGGTTGGAATTGGATGAGCCTTGAGGTCCCTTCCAGCCCTGACAATTCTCTGATTCTAAGACATCTGCACCCTGGCCAGAATCCCTAGGGCTGAGTTACAGAGAAGCTGCTTTGCTAAGGCACAGAGGAGGCAAACAGGGAGCTGAAGTGCAGGGGACCTGAGCTTCCTTCATTTTCAGTCCTGGAATTATAGAATCAGTCAGGGTTGGAAGGGACCACAAAGCTCAGCCAGTTCTAACCCCCCTGCCATGCCCAGGGACACCTCACACTACAGCAGGCTGGCCAGAGCCTCATCCAGCCTGGCTGCAAACACCTCCAGGGATGGAGCCTCAACCACCTCCCTGCACAACCCATTCCAGGCTCTCACCACTCTCATGGGCAAGAACTTCTTCCTCACATCCAGCCTGAATCTCCCCACTTCCAGCTTTATTGTATTCCCCCCAGTCCTGTCACTCCCTGATAGCCTAAAAAGTCCCTCCCCAGCTTTCTTGGAGCCCCCTTCAGATCCTGGAAGGCCACAAGAAGGTCACCTTGGAGCCTTCTCCTCTCCAGACTGAACAGCCCCAACTCTCTCAGTCTGTCCTCATAGCAGAGCAGCTCCATCCCTCTCCTCATCCTGGTGGCCCTTCTCTGGACACATTCCAGCAACGTGGAAAACGGACCTGGCTGGCAAAGAGGATCAGGATGCTGCAGACACAAAGGGAAGCCCCTGGATGGTGCTGTTGTTTCGCAGCTGGGTTGGCTGCCGGCAGAGCAGTCTGGGATCTGCACTTGCAGAGTTTTGTTTGGGGGGGGGGGAAAGAACTACTAAAAGAAACTGAAAAAGAGCCAGAAAAAAGCAGCAGAGGGGGTGAGGCTGAAAGATAGCAAGAGAACAATCTTGATTTATGGATTTATGTATCAGGCACCTGAGTATTCTGGTTTCTCACCTTGGGGAGCTCTTGCTGCTGGAAGGAGCTGCTGCTGGCTCACTGTGGAGTAAGTTTGCAGCAGTAAGGTTGCAGCTGACACCAAGTTAGGAGCAGGCTCTTTTTGGTGGTGCACAGTGATAAGCCAAGGAACACCAGGTACAAGCTTGAACACAGAAGATTCCACCCCAACATGAGGAGAAACTTCTTTACAGTGAGGGTGACAGAGCCCTGGAGCAGGTTGCCCAGGGGGGTTGTGGAGTCTCCTCTGGAGACTTTCAAAACCCACCTGGATGCATTCCTGTGCATACCCTGGGTGAAACTGCTTTGGAAGGGAGTTTGGACCTGAAGACCTCTGGAGGTCCCTCCCAACCTCTGATGTACTGTGATACATCCTTTAAAGTTGTCAGACTCACATTTTGCTGCTAGCTAATGAATGGGGAGGTTATTGTCCACTCTGGAGCATCTCCAGGTGCCACCCCAGTTTCATGCCTCACCATCACTGAATGGCTCAGGTTGGAAGGGACCTCAAAGATCATCTACTTCAACCTTTCTGCCATGGGCAGGGACACCTCTCAACTAGACTCAGCTGCTCCAGGCCTCATCCACCCTGACCTTGCACACCCCCAGGGAGGAGGCCCCTCCCTGGGCAACCTATTCCAGAGTCTCCCCACCCTTGTACTGAAGAACTTCTTCCTCAGCTTCAGTCTAGCCCTGCTCTGCCTCAGCTTCAAACCGTTCCCCCTTGTCCTGCTTCTAGACACCCTTATGAAAATTCCCTCTGCAGCCTTCCTGGAGGATCCCTTCAAGTACTGGAAGGCAGCTCTGAGGTCACAGAATCAACCAGGTTGGAAAAGACCTCAAAGATCATCAAGCCCAACCTAATACGTAACACCTCCTGACAACTAAACCATGGCTCCAAGTGCCTCATCCAATCTCCTTGCAGCCTTCTCTTCTCCAGGCTGAACACCCCCAGTTCCCTCAGCCTATCCTCACAGCAGAGGTGCTCCAGCCCTTGGATCCTCTTTGTGGTCTCCTCTGGCCTTGCTCCAACAGTTCCCCACCCTTTTTTCTGATGGGGAACCCCAAAAGTGGAACTTACAGAAGAGCAGAGTGGCTGCAATCCAAGCCTGCTCTGAGAGCCTAGGTCTTTGACTACCCCCTTTGAGGTCTCTATCTCCTGGGAGTTTTCCTACTATGAGACCTCCCCAGTGGGACACAGGACACTAGGAGCCTGATTTCATGTGAAATGAGAGTTTCCTGGCCCCCAAGCCCCACATTTTGGCCCCTGCAGAGGCTGCAGCACCTCTTGAGCAGCAGCTTGCCAAAGAGAGCTGTGTGACACAGGGAGGTTTCTATCAGCAGGAGCACAGAGCTCTTCTCTGCCTCTGCTCTGCATTAAAGGTCAGGTACCCACTGCACAGAAATAGATCAATTGCTGGAGCCCTCCAGGGGCTGTTGGGAGAGCAAACAGTGCTCAGCCAGCACCAGGCTGCGTGGGTGCTGGGCACCACTGCCTGGCAGGAGTCGCAGGGCACTCTGTGTAGAACAGATCCTTGGGCTCTACAGCTCCAGTGGGAGAAGCAGGCTCCAACTCAGGAGCCTCTGGATTTATTTGGAGCTCAGAGAATGTGGCCTTACCTTGCTCCTCCTTAGCCAGGCTGAGGAGAACAGTTTTCATCACACAATAGATGCTGGAATGATTGTGACCAATGCATTCTTCTATCTCCAGGCAACAGCCACAGATGGCATTGAATGGGAAAGGATCCTCAAAGGTCATCTTGTACAACCCCCCTGCGGTCAGCAGGGACACCTCCAGGCTGCCTAGGGCCACACTGAGTCTGACCATGAGTGTCTCCAGGGATGAGACCTCAACCACATCCCTGGGCAACCTGTTCCAGTGTTCCACCACTCTCATGGTGCAGAACCTCCTCTTGTGTCCAACCTAAACCTCCCCTGCTCCAGTTTCAAACCATTTCTCCTTGTCCCATCCCCACAGCCCCTTCTGAACAGTCCCTCCCCAGCCTGCCTGTAGCTCTGAGCTCTTCATAAAGAGCTGAGCAGCCTCAATTCTTTCAGCCTGGCTTTGTAGGAGAGGGGTTCCAGCCTCTGATCATTTTGTGGCCTCCCCTGGACCCTCTCCAGCAGCTCCATGTCTGTCTTGTGTTGGGGGCCCCATAGGTGGACACAGCACCCCAGGTGAGGTCTCAGCAGAGCAGAGGGGCAGAATCACCTCTCTTGCTCTGCTGCCCATGCCAGCTCCATTTGCTTCTTTTCTTGCCTATGGATGATGCTGGCTTGAAACCCCAAACCTACAGAGCAGTTACTTTCCCTTTTTCCTCCCCAAACACCAAGTTTCCAAGCAGAATGGCATCTCTTCACTGTCTGAGAAACTCAGCTGGGCAGTGCCAAATATTTTGTTGGGAAGATGGCACCCAGTGCAGCCTGTGTGCTCCTTTGATTTTGCTCTCAATCAGGAGTGAGCTGTGCCTGATGCTTTCTCTCTCCTGTTTCCTGTACTGGGTAAGGGTCAGACTCCTCTGCTCTCTTCTAGGACTCAAGCACAGAGCAGCCCTCCCCACAGCTGCAGCCTCTAACAGGTTTCCCTGTCCTCCTCCAACTCTGATTTCTACAGCTGCATAACACAGAATCACAGAATGTTAGGGCTTGGAAGAGACCTCTGGAGATCATCAAGCCCACCCCTCCTGCCACAGCAGGGCCATCCAGGGCAGGTCACCCAGGAACACATCCAGATGCATTTGGAAAGTCTCCAGAGAAGGAGACTCCACAACCTCTCTGGGCAGCCTGATCCAGATCTCTGTCAACCTCACAGTGAAGAAGTTTTTCCTTCTGTTCATGTGGAACCTCCTCTGCTCCAGCTTGCCCCCACTGCCCCTTGTGCTGTCCTTGGACATCCCTGAGCAGAGCCTGGCTCCATTCTCCCCACACTGCCCTGCACATCTTTATCAACAGGAATGAGGTCACCCCTCAGGCTCCCTGTGCTCCAAGCCCCCAGCTCCCTCAGCCTGTGCTCAGAGAGAGCTGCTCCACTCCCTTTCTGCCTTTATTCTGCAGTCATTCACCTGGAAGTGGCCAATTTGGTGCAGAGGTGGCAGAGAGGAGACAGAAGGAAAAGTGGCAAAAAAAAAAAAGGACAGACAAATATTTTCCAAACACAGCCCAGGCAGTAGATCTCCCTCCTGCTGCTGACTGTTGCCCCTGCCCTCTGGGGTCTCCTCAGCACTGACAGCACAGCTCCTGGGCTGATCAATGGCTGCAGCCCTCTGATCAGTGTCTGCATGTCAGGTGCTGAGCAGTTGTCAGCAGTTCTGCACAGCAGGAGAGACAGAAAGTCAGAAGCATGCTGCTGAGCTTATTAAACCCTCAGATCACAGCTGATGAACTTGGGGTGGGGGTGAGGGGAGTTCTGCTTCCTGATGCAGTGAATAATTTACACAAGACTCAAAGGAAAGAACAGAGGCCTGGGCAACTTGTAACCTTTTCAAAGAGCTTCCTGTGGGGCTTTCCAATGTGTTACTGCTCCTGCATGTTCAGGAGAGGACTGAAGCACAAACACTTGAGTCTGTTTTCTAGTCCTCTCTCTTTCCCCACACATCCATCCCTCCCTTCATCCATCCACCCATCCATCCATCCATCTATCCATTTATCCATCCACCCATCCATACATTTATCCACCTATCTATCTATCCATCCATCCATTTATCCATCCATCCATTCATCCATCCATCCATCCATTCATCCACCCATCCTCTATCCACCCATCCATCCATCTATCCATTCATCCATCCATTTATCCATCCATAGAATCATAGAATCCATCCACTTATCCATCCACTCATCCACTCATCCATCCATCCATTTATCCATCCACCCACTCATTCATCCACCCATCCATCCATCCATCCCACCATCCATCCCTCCCTCCCATCCATCTCAGTCTTTCCAAGGATGCTGGCAGCCCTGTTCCTGTAAAAGAGAGGCAGCAGACTGAACATGTCCAAGCTGGAGACATCTCCAAGCTAAGCACATCTTGGGGGATGCTTTACAAATGGCTTGGAGAGCTCTGCCAGACAGGGCACAGCCTCACTGCTCTGTGGCATTCTGACAGGGAACTGCTCAAGTCCAATCCCATGGATTCAAAGCAGAGGTCCTGAATAGGACAAGGATGTCCTATTTAGCTGCTTCTCCTCCTTTTTCCCAGCTGCTTCTCCTCCTTTTTCCCACTTGCCTCACAGGTTTGAGGTTTATCTCAGTGGCCTCTGGGTCCCTTGTGCCTCTGCATAGATTGGCCTGGAACTTCACATGGCAGATGTTTAGATTTCCAGCTTGCAATGGGTAGGAAAGGACCCTCAGAGGTTATCTTGTACGACACTCTTGCAGTCAGCAGGGACACCTCCAAATACAGCAGGCTGCCCAGGGCCCCATCAAGTCTGATCTTGAATATCTCCAGGGATGGGGCCTCAACCACATCTGTGGGCAACCTCTTCCAGTGTCTCCCAACCCTCCCTGTGCAGAACTTACACCTGATGTCCAACCTAAACCTCCCCTGCTCCAGTTTCAAACCATTGCTCTTCATCCTATTACCCCAAGCCCTTCCGAACAGTCCCTCCACAGCCTTCCTGTAGGCTCCTTTTAGATACCGAAAAGCAGATCCTAAGGTCTCCAGTGCAGGAATTTGACTCCACCTGATCCAGCTCCCTTTTAGATATTGAAATGCAGCTCCTAAGATCTCCAGTGCAGGAATTTGACTCCACTTGATCCAGCTCCCTTCTTGCTCATTCTGGTTTTCTCCCCATTCCGTTTTGTTGGGTTTCACAATATGCTCTGCTACAGTTCAGTGTCACCAGCCACTGGAAAGCAAGAAGATAGTGGCCTGGATTCATCTCACCTGCCTTGATCTGAGGGAGATACAAACTCTGCAGGTATTCAGAGTCAGCCAGAGTCTAATCTCAGAGCCAGTGGAGGGAGACAGATAAATTACTGAATTCAGGCACTTTGGTGTGAAGCAAACCTTGCCATCAAAGTGCCCATTTCTCTCTGCTGCCTAGGAAAAGGCTGAAAGGTTTCATGATTCCCTTTCCTCTCCCATAGAAGTAACAACATTTTTTTTTTTTTGGTAGTGCAAACACTGAGGCAGGAAGAGCTGAATTCAGCCAGGCAGTGACCACCACAGGAGAACACCCTCTGAGCTCCGTGCAGGGCTTTCTGCATCACTTCAGGGATGCTAAAATATTTCCTCAGTTGAAAAATCCATTCTGCTGCTGATCAGGGTATGCAGATTGAAGTCCTCTCTAAAAGATGTTCCATCAGCCACATTTGCTTGTGGGGCAGCAGGTGTCAGTTCCAGAGCACAGAGCCCAGAAACCTGCAGGAGACAATCACTGGACCCTTCCTTCAAGGACAAGGTGCAGCCCTGACTGAGACCACCATAGCAATCTAGGAGGAACAGCTTCTTAGGTCCTGCTAACAGAGTGGCACAGAGATCAAGGACACCTCAGAGCTGCACTTCAGTAGCTGAAAGGAACCCACTGGAAGGTTGGGGAGGGACTGTTTAGAAGGGTTTGTGGTGATAGGACAAAGGTTTGAAGCTGGAGCAGGGGAGATTTAGGTTGGACATCAGGAGGAAGTTCTGCACAATGAGGGTGGGGAGACACTGGAACAGGCTGCCCAGGGAGGTGGTTGAGGGACCCCAACCCTGGAGACATTCAAGATGAGACTTGATGTGGCCCTGAACAGCCTGCTCTCGTTGGAGGTGTCCCTGCTGTCTGCAGTGGGGTTGTACAAGATGACCTTTGAGGGTCCCTTTCAACCCAGTGCCATCTGTGAATCTGGGGATTAAAAAAAGAAGAAAGGAAAGGAAACAAGCAGGCTGCAGTCTGACAGCTCCCTCCTGTCTGAATCATCTCCTGTGGAGTGCAACCCTCTGCCCTCAGAGCACTTGGTGCCTTTGGCTCCTGTTTTCCTCCAGCTCCCAAGGGGGAAGGATGGGATGTATCTCACTGAGAGTTGGTGTCTGCCAGCTCAGCTTAGATCAACTCTGATGCCCATCAAGCTTGCCTGCAGACCAGAGCAGCCTGCCAGCAGGACAACTCTCCAACTGGAGGCTCTCCTGATGACACAAAGAGTCTCCTTCAAACACAACCACCAGGAAGGCCAAGTCTTGCCATCAGGCAGGTTCCCTGCCTCTTGCTGCAGTGTAGGAGGGATAGAGGAATAGCAGCCACATCAGGGATGTTCTTGGCAGGAGACACTCAGTTGTTCACCATGAACCTGCCAGGGCCTGTGGGACTGGATGGCTTTGCTGCTGTGGCTGCATCCATGGAGTGGAGACAGCCTAAAGGGCAAGGAGGTACTGCAGAGGCAAGAAAGGGAATGCTGCATGGGGATGCCTGATTGCTTTGGCTGTTGCAGAGATCAGGCACAGCCCTGTGCCCAGTCCAACCTGGCACTGGTTCCCAGTTTTCCCAGCCACTGGGCATCAAACCTTCAGACTGCCTCAAACCCCAGTCCTTCAGTTCCTAGCATTTTATTTTTCCAGGCAGGTTGGTTGGGGTTTTTTGTTGTTTTTTTCTTTTTTTCATCTGCTTTCCCTTTGCCTGCTCCAAAGCAGCTGTAGGAGGCTGGAGTTCAGCAGTCCTCTTGCCAACACTAGGTGGTGCAGCTTAGTTAGAAAGCCTCAGGAGAAGGGAATTTGATTATTAGGACTGGAAAGGTTTCTTTTGCCAGTCAGGCAGGACATGTGAAAGGTGGTGGCAGGAACATACTGGACAGGCCACACCAAGTGCAAGAAGTCATGGTGCAGGCAGATGAGCCAGGAAGGAGGTTGGAGTGAGGCTGCTGTTGGCCTCTTTTCACAAGTAACTAGCAAGAGGATGAGAAGAAATGGGCACAAGTTGTGTCAGGAGAGGGTTAGATTGGATATTAGGAAAAAATTTCTTCACTGAGAGAGTGGTCAGGGATTGGAACAGGCTGCCCAGGCAGGTGGTTGTCCTGAAGACATCACATGCCCAGAATTATGCCTCAGATACCAGCTAACTTGTCCCAACATGTCCTGGGAAAGTCCCCCCTTTCCACCCTCCTTTCAGGAGGGGAAGACAAAGGTTCAGGCGCCAGCCTGTCTCCTAAGGGAATAAACAACTGCAAGCACCCATCTCAATGGGATGCCTGTGCTCTGTCCATCTAAGGGCATAATTCTAACTTCACCTTTCTATAGGTGGAAGCAGGTTGGCAAGTGTGCCCCATTGGCTAAGTCCAGACTCAAGTGTCTGTAAGTATTGCCCCATTTTGGTGCCACGTTGCTCTCTCCTTTGCTTTCCTCCATCATGCAACTCACGAGTGAGTAAGCTATAAGCCTTTCCGCAAGCGTACTCGG
>VXBD01005864.1:25371-47453 GCA_013399975.1 Indicator maculatus
GTGATTCTATGATTCTGTGATTCTATGATTCTGTGATTATATGATTCTATGATTCTGTGATTCTGTGATTCTGTGATTCTATGATTCTATGATTCAGTGATTCTATGATTCAGTGATTCTATAATTCTATGACTCTATGATTCTGTGATTCTCTCTCCATGGAAGCAGGCAAGCTCAGTAGTCTTCATCTGCAAAGTGAATCCTTCCCTTGCACAGCTTTTGCCTTTTCCTTCCTGAACATCTCTTAGGGGCCTGGCAGCCAACAAAAGAAGGGAGGGCTGGGGAAGCCTCTGCCAACAGGTGGTGTCCCCAGCAGAAGGTGACAGAGCTGTGGAGAGAGCCCAGAGGAGGTCACAAAGATGATCCAAGGGCTGGAGCAGCTCTGCTATGGGGACAGGCTGAGGGAGCTGAGGGTGTTCAGCCTGGAGAAGAGAAGGCTCCAGAGGGACCTCAGAGCTGCCTTCTAATTCCTGAAGGAATCCTGGAGGAAGGCTGCAGAGGGACTTTTCCTGAGGGTGTCTGGAGACAGGACAAGGGGGAAAGGTTTGAAGCTGAGGTAGAGCAGGGTTAGGCTGGAGCTGAGGAAGAAGTTCTTCAGCACAAATCTGGTGAAACTCTGTCACAGGCTGCCCAGGGAGGCTGGGGATGACCTCTCCCTGAGGGTGTCCAAGGCCAGGCTGGATGAAGCCTTGAGCAGCTGAGCCTAGTTGAGAGCTGTCCCTGCCTGTGGCAGGGAGGTTGGAGCAGATGATCTCTGAGGTCCCTTCCAACCTGAGCCATTCCACGATTCTGTGCTTCCACCTCACACAGTAACATTTCTGTCCTCCAGCTGCCTTTGGGGTTTTATGTGCAGTGTCTGTTATCTCCCAGCCATGAGCTAAAAATGCCGCAGCCAACTGCTCTCCAATATATCAATCTGATCTCTAATCAAATCTTTTAATTAAACCATGTAGGAAAGAAGCTCTTAATGGGGTTGTTTCACCCCAGGCAGCAGATTTATTCCCAGTTTCAACTCTCACATCTGGATTAGTTAAAACCAGGAAGCTCTGCTCTGGAGCTTGGAAGAAGCTCCAAGTCAGAACCTGAAATCTCTGCTTGCTTCTCTGAAGGAACATGAAGGTTCTTTGGCATGGATGAGGAAGGTATGGAAGCGCTTACAAGAAAATAGCATTGATCAGCATTGAGTTGCTGAAGAAAAGGATGATTTATGTCAACTTTTTCACTGGAAATTGATCTTTTTTGCAGCTTATCAGACATCTGTGGCTTGGTTGTTTTGGTTTGGTTTGGTTTGTTTTTTCCTGGTCAAATGTGTCCTATCAGGTTTCTCTGATTTTCAGAGGATGCACAAAGACTCCACTTGGATTAATTCATTTAGATTCCTTGGCAAACCCCTGACATTTAGAATTATTTATTTTCCAGTAAAAAAAAAAAAAATACAAACCCAAACCAAACCAAAACCAATCCAATTCAGTTTCACAGAAGAAACTTCCCCAAACAGGCAAAGATCAGAACATTCCCTGACAAAGCCAAATGTTTGCCTTTTGGTGGAAGGAAGATGTTAGTAAAAATGAGAGTTCTGAGTCCTCCAGACTGCAACCTGAGCATCCAAACATCCAAACCCAGTCCTAGCTCTCTTGCCAGGCTCTGCAGAACACTGGGGCACAGCTTGTTGTGTCATGAAATGTCTTCACTTTCTGATTTGCAAGGTCTTATAAAGCCAATAAAATCTTTCCTGTTCTAGGGATGGAGCCATAAAGCTACTTCAATTTACTTACTAAGCAGGAGGATAAATCTAAAGAGGGGAATACTCTTGTTGGAGGATATTTTGCTGTTGATGGGAGCCATTTCCAGGCAAATTAGCATTGCTTTATGGGCATTGTCACAGACAAGGAGAGGTCAAAGCAATCAGGCTGTAAGTTTTCCTTAAGTAGAAGAGAAGGAGGGAAGGTTGCCCCAGGGAGGTGCTTGGAGCAGCTGTTTGCATGAGGCAGCACTTAAACAACCTCCAGGTACCACTGGAGGGGCCAGCAGGCAAAAAATGGGTCAGGAAAAGATGTTTCTCAGGAGGTAAAGTGAGTTCCTGCCAGGCTTCCATCCTTAAAAGGGGTGAGAGGAGCTCTGCCTCCCTGGAGATATTCAAAACCTGCCTGGATGTGTTCCTGTGTGACCTGCCCTGGGTGATCCTGCTCTGGCAGGGGGAATTTGGACTCAGTGACCTCCAGAGGTCTCTTCTAAGCCCTAACATTCTGTGATTCTGTGTTTCTGCAGCTGTGGAAATCAGAGTTTGAAGAGGACATGGAAACCAGGTTGGAATTCTCTTCCAAGCCCTAACATTCTGTGCTTCTGTGTTCCTGCAGCTGTGGAAATCAGAGTTTGAGGAGGACATGGAAACCTGGTTGGAGGTCTCTTCCAGCCCGCAACATTCTGTGATTCTGTGTTCCTGCAGCTGTGGATATCAGAGTTTGAGGAGGACATGGAAACCTGGTTGGAGGTCCCTTCCAGCCCCTAACATTCTCTGATTCTGTGAGCTCCTGTCAAGCACCAAGGTTAGACTTCAGAGGGAAGTTCTTCACTGTGAGTGTAGTGGAATGTTGGAATAGGTTATCCAAAGAGGTGGCAGAGGCCCCATCCCTGGAGACACTCAAGGTCAATATTGATGGGGCCCTGAGCACCTCTTTGGGGATGTCCCTGATGACTGCAGGGGGGTTAGACAAGATGACCTTTGATGGTCCCTCCCAACCTTAAGCATTCTGTGATTCTATGACCTGGGAGAGACCTCAGGTAGGTCATACCAACAGTTCCTACTTCTTGTGCTTCCTTTGCAGCTTAGTGGTGAAGAACATGATCCTGACTTGGGCTGGAAGGGACTTGCTGCTTTGTTTTCAAGGAGACTGACTGCAAAATCTGTTGGCTCAGGAGTAACAAACTGCTGCAATCACAACTGCCAGCAAGCACTCAGGTTAGGACAGAAGTGCCACCAGGTTGGAAATCCCAGGTCTTGGGAGGAAATCTCCCAATAAATACCCTGAGTTAAGACCACCAATGGCTACAGCTCAGTGCATCTCATCAGACAAACACAGAGAAGGATAGGAAAATGTTGGAGCAGGTCTAGAGGAGGCCATGAAGATGATCAGAGGGCTGGAGAACCTCCAGTGTGGGGACAGGCTGAGAGAGGCTGTTCAGCCTGGAGAAGAGAAGGCTTCAGGGAGACTTTACAGCATCACAGCAGCTTTCCAGTACCTAAACAGCTCTATAGGAGAGCTGGGGAGGGACTTCTGCCAAGGGCCAGGATGAGGGGCAATGGCTTTGAGCTGGGAGAGAGGAGATTGAGACTGGAGACAAGGAAGAAATTCTTTAGAGTGAGGGTAGGGAGACACTGGAACAGATTGCCCAGGAAGGTTGTGGCTGCCCTGTTCCTGGAGGTGTGGAAGGCCAGGTTGGATGAGACCTTGAGCAAGCTGGGCTGGTGGGAGGGGTCCCTGCCCATGACAGGGACTTGGAACTGGCTGAGCTTTGAGGCCCCTTCCAACCCAACCCATTCTGTGATCCTGTGTTTTAAGCATTAAAGCAAACACACAGCAAATGAAGGTAGTAAAAAGGATTAAGAACTTGGGGCAGTTGCTGCTGCCTTATGAGAGTTGTTTAGGCTCCTGACAGCAGGTGAAAGCTTCTGTCCCTGCAAATGGAGTAAATTTCATATCTTGACCAAAACCTTCTCATAAAACGTGGCCAAGCTGGGTTCAAAAAGGACAAACCCCAAGAGCTTAGGCAGCCACTTGAGCTGAGCTGCAGTGCTCCAACCACCTGGCAACATCCATGTTTTTGGGTGAGGATGAAGGTGAACTCCAGCTTGGACTGCCCTGTGTGGACACAGCCAGAGGAGTGGACACAGCAGCTCTCCAAAAGGCACCCAGCATTTGCAGCTCTGCATTTGGGGAAGGGATGGGTAGATGAAACATCAATCAACTGCAATTAAAGAGCTTTGATTATCACCCCTCCCCCCATATCAATGCACCAGACTCTGATCCCAGAGGCTGCTGAAGTGAACCCATCACACAAGCAATGAAATGCCAACTTTTGAGCCAGAAGACAAATTAACCCCTGGAAGAAGCTGTAATGCAGCTCTGCTTGCACTTCAAGTCAAACCTGTGGGGGTCACTTCCTCTGGGTCAGCTGATAAGCAGCAGTAATTCAATCACTTGCCACAGTGTCTCTACTGAGCCTGATTAAAAGCTCAAACCTTCTGGTTGAAATCTTAGCACCCTCTGATGGGGCTGTCTGCACAAGCTGCATTCATGTAGTGACGAGGAGCATGGCATACATTTACCTGGCACTTCTGATCCCAAAGATGCTCAGTGCCCATTGCAAGGGGGGCAGGACGTGGGGCAGCCTTCAACAACCTGCTCTGGAGAGCCTGGAAGCAGGCAGGGCACAGCAGTGCACAGCCAGAAGGAATCATACCACCATAGAATCACAGAATCATTTGGGTTGGAAGATATCCTCAAGCTCTGAGTCCAACCTTTCACCCAACACCTCCATGGCCACTCAACCACATCCCCAAGGGCCATGGCCACAGGTACACAGGAACACCTCCAAGGATGGGGACTCCACCACCTGCCTGGGCAGCCTCTTCCAATCCCTGACCACTTGCAGCAAAGAAATTGTTCCTCATCTCCAACCTAAACCTCTCCTGGCACAATTTCATTTTCTCTCATTCTCTCACCTGATACTAGGGAGAAGAGCCCAACCTCCACCTCCTTTCAGGGAGTTGTAGAGAGCAGTGAGGTCTCCCTTCAGCCTCCTCTGTACCAGATTGAACACCCCCAGCTCCCTCAGCTGCTCCTCCCCAGCCCTCTTCTCCAGACCCTTCCCCAGCCCTGTTCTCCAGACCCTTCCCCACCTTTGTTGCCCTTATCTGGACCCTCTCCAGCACCCAGTGATGTTCTTGGAGCAAGGAGCTTGTCCCTACACATGCAGAGCTCCTGCTACCTGGCACTCAGACAGCTGTGTGTATGTCTGAACAGCTGCAGAGTCCAATCCAATCTTTGCTTCCTCTGTTCCCTTTGGAATAAGGACTGATCCTTCCCTGCAAATCATGTGTCCAGTTTTGGAAGCCAAGATCCTTTTTCCCACACTGCCTCAGAGTACTGAAGTTTACTGCTCTAGGAACTGCACAGCATAGCTCTGGTGACAGCCCCAGGAGCCAAGCACAGAGCATTCCTGCTGCCCACATTCCAACAGCCTCCTCCCTGCTCCAGGGAGCTCCTGTGGGCTGCCATCCCTCCTGCCCTGCTCACAAAGGAGAGACACTGATAATGGAAGTAGAAAGACCTCCCCCAGCCATCCTGGGAAGGAGTAGAGAGGATGGTTACCCAGCAGCTCAGGAAATGCTGTTCCTTGTCTCCCTGCAGCCTCTGGAGCTACCTGCTGGCAGCATGGAGGCACAGAATGGGTTGAGTTGGAAGGGACCTTAAAGATCATCCAGTTCCAACCCCCTGCCATGGGCAGGGACACCTCCTACTAGTCTGTGTTGCTCAAGCAGGAGGTGTCCCTGTTCCTCCTGGCATTGCCTAGCCTGGGAACAGGGCTGAGACTCTTCTCTAATGCAGCTTACCTTGCTGCTTCCTCCTACATCTTCTCAAGGACCTCATCTACACCTCTCTGAGGAGAATACCACTGATGCTGGAGGAAGAAGTTCAGTGGAGACCATAGAGACAGGATTGATCTGGAAGCTGCTCTCTCCCCTTGCCTTCAGGTGGCTACAATTAAAAGAGATGAATTCCACCCAAAGTAGCAGATTATTTCTCCCAAGGAAAGCAAGATCATTGCAGGAAAAGAGAAGCAGGATGGAGTTAAAGGATATATGACTGCAATGAGGTGGGAGAGAAAGGAAGAGGAAAATGAGAGATCAAATAGAAATAACCCCAAAACACTTGGCTATGAATTATTCAGGCTTCTCTCAGCTAAAACCTGAGCAGAGACAAAGCAAGCTCTGCAGTACAGCTACTGGAATGAATAATTGCTCAGTGAGTTAAGTCTCTCAAGAAAAAAAAATTCTGCCTCCTTTCTCTCACTGCAACTGCAGGAAGGAGGCTTTGCCATAGAGAATCAGTGGTTTGTTTTGATTGGCACCACCTTAGGCACCATGAGCCTCCTGGCAGGTGCTCTCTGTGGGTTGCAGCCACTTGCAGAGCCTGGGAAATCCCCAGGAGTTTTGCTTTGCTGGTGTCTTACATTTGACCCCTGAAGTCCCCAAAGGAAATCTCTGATCCCTCTGCTCTGCCTCAAACCTACCTGTTAGCAACTCACTATCCCTGCAGGTTCCTTCTCCTGCTGGGAGCCTCCCACTGCTCCAGCTCCTGGAGTGCTGAATTACAGTGGTGGGGGCTGGAAGGGACCTCTGGAGATCATCCATTCCAACCCCAGTACAGAGTGGTGGGGGTGGGAGGGGACCTCTGGAGATCATCCATTCCAACCCCTGTACAGAGTGGTGGGGGCTGGAAGGGACCTCTGGAGATCATCCATTCCAACCCCTGTACAGAGTGGTGGGGATGGGAGGGGACCTCTGGAGATCATCCATTCCAACCCCTGTACAGAGTGGTGGGGGCTGGAAGGGACCTCTGGAGATCATCCATTCCAACCCCTGTACAGAGTGGTGGGGATGGGAGGGGACCTCTGGAGATCATCCATTCCAACCCCTGTACAGAGTGGTGGGGGCTGGAAGGGACCTCTGGAGATCATCCATTCCAACCCCTGTACAGAGTGGTGGGGATGGGAGGGGACCTCTGGAGATCATCCATTCCAACCCCTGTACAGAGTGGTGGGGGCTGGAAGGGACCTCTGGAGATCATCCATTCCAACCCCTGTACAGAGTGGTGGGGATGGGAGGGGACCTCTGGAGATCATCCATNGGGGACCTCTGGAGGTCATCCATTCCACCCCCCCTGCCAGAGCAGGATCTCCTAGAGCAGGTTACACAACAGGATGGCATCCAGGTGGGTTTTGAATGGCTCTACCACCTCCCAGGGCAGCCTGCCCCAGGGCTCCACCACCTTCAACACCAAGTTCCTCTTCATGTTCAGGTGGAACTTCCTAAGTTCACGCCTGTGCCCATTACTCCTTGTCCTGTGCTGGGCACCACTGAAAAGAGCCTGGCCCCATCCTCCTGACACCCACCCTTGAAGTACTGATCAGCATTGATCAGATCCACCCTCAGCCTTCTCCTCTCCAGGCTACAAAGCCCCAAGTCCCTCAGCCTTTCTTCATAAGAGAGGTTCCAGTCCTCAAATCATCTCCACAGCAGGTCCTCTGCTGCTCACCCAGCTGGGTGCTCCCTGCCAGTGCCACCAGCTCTGCTTTGGCAGCTCTGCCAGCAGCCTTGCTGCTGCCAGGGAGCATCAGAAAGTAGCCAGGCAGCAGAAAGCAGTGAACAAGCCTCTGGAACAGCCCTCAGGCTGCCTCAGGGCTGCTGGCTGGCTCAGGCTCTTGTGCAAAAGCAACAACAAGGGCTAGAAATGTGGAGAGTCAGACTTGGTAAGACCAGAGCTGCAACTTGTCAGCAGGAGCATGTGCCCTATGGGGAGAGGCTGAGAGCCCTGGGGGTGTTCAGTCTGCAGAAGAGAAGACTGAGAGGGGATCTGATCAATGTCTATCAATATCTGAGGGCTGGGGGTCAGGAGGGAGGGGACAGGGACAGGTTCTGCTCAGCTGCACCCTGGGATAGGACAAGGGGCAGTGGATGGAAACTCCAGCACAGGAGGTTCCACCTCAACATGAGGAGGAACTTCTGCACTGGGAGGGTCCCAGAGCCCTGGAGCAGGCTGCAGAGGGAGGTTGTGGAGTCTCCTTCTCTGGAGACTTTCCAGCCCTGTCTGGATGTGTTCCTCTGTGACCTGTGCTGGTTTCTATTGTCCTGCTCTGGCAGGGGGATTGGACTGGAAAATCTCCAGAGCTCTCTTCCATCCTGTGTGCCTGTGATGAGCACAGGGAGCAGAGAAACCCTCAGCTGGCAGATGTCCTTCTCCTGCCTGGCTTTCACAGCCTCTCTGCCTGCTTCTGCTTTCTGGGCTGCCCAAAGGCTTTTCTCTGCTCCTCCTCCCTGCCTAGCTCAGAAGCCCTGCTGAGGGGGGCAGAGCAGAATGGAGCTGGCTGAACAATGACCATTGGAGTTCATCAGCCAGATCAAAAATGGGCAGGCAGAGAGAGGAGAGAGAGAGGGAAAATTGATCTTTTCCTGCTCAACCTGAAGAGAAGCATTTGAGGAGGCCTTTCTGTTCTTTTTGTTTGTTTTATTCCAACTGAAATAAAAAGGAATCCTCTGCAGGTCAAACAAAGCCTGAATTCCCTTAGAAATACTTTCTTCTTTTTTCTTCTTTTTTCTTTTAGCCCATTATTTCCTAATTAAAGTGGAATCATTTTTTTCAGAGTGAAAAAAGCTTTCTTTTGAAGAGAAACAATGAGAGCCCTCAGTTCATGAATATCCATCTCCTCATCTTTCAGAATCCTTTGCTCAAGCTCATTTCCATCCCACCTTGCAGAGCCAACCTCTTGGGCACTTAGTCCAAACTAAACCTGCAAGGACCCACAGAGGTTTTCTGTTGTTTGGTTGCTCTGCTGATGGCTTCATCTCCAACAGGTTTACCTCTACTCAATCACCTCTGGCTACTTCTGGGATGGGATCTGAGGCCACAAGGGGTGGGGAGGGTGGGTTTCAGTGCAGTAAGCAGGTCCTCAGGAAGGTCTCTCTGTTGACCATCTCCCTTCTGAGGAAAGACTGAGAGAATTGGGGCTTTGTGGTCTGGAGAAGAGCAGCCAGAGAGGGGATCTCATCAGTGCTGATCAATACTCAAAGGGTGGGTGGCAGGAGGATGGGGCCAGATTTTCTTCAGTGGTGTCCAGGGGCAGGAGAAGAGGTAAGGGCCATGAATTTGAGCACAGGAAGTTCCATCTCAACATGAGGAGGAAATTCTTTCCTTTGAGGGTGGTGGAACACTCGAACAGGCTGCCCAGAGAGGTGGTGGAGACTCCATCTCTGGAGACATGAAAAACCCACCTGGACATGTTCCTGTGTGACCTTCTCTGGGTGACCCTGCCTTGGAAAGGGAGTGTTGGACTCAGTCTCCAGAGGTCCCTTCCAACCACTACCATTCAGGGATTCTGTGACTCCACCAGTCCAGACCTGGATCCCCTGGACTCCTGCCAGATGAGCAGGACAGAGGTGGTAGATAGCTCTGCTCTCCCACCCTGACTCTTTATAATTAGAAGGTTTGTTCNGAAAAACCCACCTGGACATGTTCCTGTGTGACCTTCTCTGGGTGACCCTGCCTTGGAAAGGGAGTGTTGGACTCAGTCTCCAGAGGTCCCTTCCAACCACTACCATTCAGGGATTCTGTGACTCCACCAGTCCAGACCTGGATCCCCTGGACTCCTGCCAGATGAGCAGGACAGAGGTGGTAGATAGCTCTGCTCTCCCACCCTGACTCTTTATAATTAGAAGGTTTGTTCTTAGCTTCAATCTTTTCAAGCAAACCATTTGGGGGGAAGTAGAGAAACTCTCTTCCCCCCACCCAATCAAATACAATTTCCTCCATGTCCCTGACCCTCCTTTCCCTGTGCCAATTAAAAATTCCAATAACATGCAGCTCCAAACCCACAGCCAAATCCCTGGGAACCCCTTAGCATAATTACCTTCAGCAGTATTTCTCTTTCTCTGCACCATTCATTCATATTAAAAGCCATCTGGGGAGCATTTAAGCCAAGCAGCCTGAGCAGGCTGCTAGCAGTGCTGCCCAGCCACAGCAGCTTGCTTTGCACAGAGGTTCACTCTGCAGCATACTCCAGCAGTCTAGGGAGCCACAGTTCTTGGAAAGAGCCTGCAAGTCATGGCTGGAGTGCACAAGAGACTGCAAGTCATGAGTGGAGTGTACAGGAGCCTGCAAGTCATGGCTGGAGTGTATAAGAGCCTGCAGGTCATGAGTGGAGTGCACAAGAGACTGCAAACCAGAGCTGGAGTGTACAAGAGACTGCAAGTCATGGCTGGAGTGTACAAGAGACTGCAAACCAGGGCTGGGGTGTACAAGAGCCTGCAAGTCATGGCTGGTGTGTACAAGAGACTGCAAACCAGGGCTGGGGTGTACAAGAGCCTGCAAGTCATGGCTGGAGTGTACAAGAGACTGCAAGTCATGAGTGGAGTGCACAAGAGACTGCAAGTCATGGCTGGAGTGTACAAGAGACTGCAAGCTAGGGCTCGAGTGCACAGAGGGCTGCAAACCAGGGCTGGAGTGCACAGGAGACTGCAAACCATGGCTGGAGTGTACAGATTGGGGTCCCTTGCCCCTCATCCTGTGCAAAAGAGCTGTCTGAGATGCAGTAATTTGCCCTCTCACTGGTGGTTCTACATGAGGGAGGGAGAGGANAGTTTTGCTTCTAAATACAGCTTCCATTTGTTTCCAAACTGAGCTGGTCTGGCAAAGTTAACGCTGGGGGTGGGGGGTGGAATTTTCAACCCACCCCAATCCTGCCAGAGGCAGCTCTGCATATCCCTGCTGCTCTGCAGGCACTTGGGGCTTCCTTTAGTTGGCCTCTAGGTTTCTTTTCCTTGTCTCCACACAAAGAGCTTTTCTGAGGGCCAGAATGGGGCTGTGGATCCCCCAGGCAACCTCCAGCTTCTGCTGTTTCATGGCAGAGCCAGAGATAGTTTTTTGTCTCCATGCTCCAGCCTGCTGAATTATGATTCAGTGCCCTATGAAATGAAAATGAGGAGAGCCAAACACACTGGTGTGCTAACATGCTTATAGTTAATTTGATCAGCCTTCAGGGTATAGAGTCCCAATAGACCAGGCACAGATTGCCTGGAGCTCATTGATATTCCTGTCCCTCAGATGGAAAGTGAGCAGGAAAAACAGGAGCTAGGTCCAGTCAACAAAGATGTTTCTGAGGTCCCTTTGGTGGAGCCACCAAAGCTGGGATGTGGGAGACAGTTCCCCTATCTCCCCTGAGCCCCTGATTGACTCAAAGAGGGCTCTGGGATGTGGGAGGCAGTTCCCCTATCTCCCCTGAGCCCCTGATTTACTCAAAGAGGGCTCTGGGATGTGGGAGGCAGTTCCCCTATCTCCCCTGAGCCCCTGATTTACTCAAAGAGGGCTCTGGGCTGCTGACAACAGCTTGGCTGCAAGCTTGCTGCTTTGCCCTGAAAGATCTTTATCCACAGATGGGAGGCTGCAGCCCTCACATTGCTGCTCCTCTTTTACTTTCAACCTGCCACAAAGGGAGGTTTTGGCAGCTAAAGCTGAAAAAGCTTTTGTGAATCTTGGCAGGATTTTCCCTTTGTTGGGAAAGATACCATGGATCTTCTCTGGCTTTATCATGCCCCACAGGGTCAGGCAATAGGCAGAGTTTGTCCATTCTTTAAGAGCTCCTTGCTGCTTTGTGCTGTCAGATCAGACTCAATCTCTTCTCAAGTTTGTTTTGGAAAAGGGTTTGGATTTAACCCAACATTTCCACTTCTGCTTTGCTTTAGTGGCTTCCTGCCAAGTCATGTTTTCTAGGGAGACATCAATAGCCTCTAAAAAGCACCCCCTAACAGCTGAAGCTTGTGTTGCTTTGCAGGAAGCACTTGGCTGGAACGCAGCAGCCCTGGCACTGCCTGTGGTCACATCCTCCCTGCATTGCAATTGTCCTGTCCTGGAAGGTTTTGAGATCTATCTGGAGCCAGCCCTAAGCAACCTGATCTCAGTTCAATGCTGAGTCTGCTTTGGGCAGGAGGATGGACCAGGTCACAGAATCACAGAATCCTCTTGGTTGGAATAGACCTCAAACATAACCAAGTCCAACCTGCAACCCAACCCCACCATGGCCACTAAGCCATGTCCCCAAGTGCCATGGCCACAGGTTTCTTGAACAGCTTCAGGGATGGAGACTCCACCACTGCCCTGGGCAGCCTCTTCCAATCCCTGACCACTCTTCCAGCAGAGAAATTTTTTCTAATCTCCAACCTAACCCTCCCCTGGCACAATTCCAAGCCATTTCCTCTCCTTCTATCCCTGATGCAAAGTAGAAGAGACCAACCCCCACCTGGCTCAAACTTCCTTGCAGGGAGTTGTAGAGAGCAATGAGGTCTCCCCTCAGCCTCCTCTTCTCCAGACTAAACACCCCCAGGTCCCTCAGCTGCTTTTCCCCAGCCCTGTTCTCCAGACACTTCCCCAGCTTGGCTGCACATCTCTGGACCCCTTCAATGTCCTTCTTGGAGTGAGGGGCTGTGGTTTCCTGAGGTCCTTGTCACCTTCTTTGTGCCACCAGATGCTACTAAGCCAGTGCAGAGTTTGGCACTGCAGTGATTTAGGGAGGGCTGCCCTGTCAAACCTTGCAGCAGTCCTTAATGCTCCTCCCATCTGAGACAGAATCCATCAGCCTGGCAGGGAACATCTGAGCTGGCTCTGTTTGGGAGGGGTTCACTCTCAGCTCCACAAATCCTCTTTTTTATTTTTGCTCCTCACACCAGGAGGCCCTGAGCACAGTGAAGGTGATCTCTGTGGGGAGATGTAACTGCTCATGCTGCTCACTGGGAGTCAGGGCTGGCTCTGGTCACTGCTGTCACAGAAAACAGGAAAGGGAGAAAGGAAGAAGGGAAGGGGGGAAAGGAGAAGGGAAGGGGAAAAGGGGGGAAGAGAAGGGGAAAAGGGAGAAGGGAAGGAGAAAAGGGAGAAGGGAAGGAGAAAAGGGAGAAGGGAAGGAGAAAAGGGAGAAGGGAAGGAGAAAAGGGAGAAGGGAAGGAGAAAAGGGAGAAGGGAAGGAGAAAAGGGAGAAGGGAAGGAGAAAAGGGAGAAGGGAAGGAGAANGGAAGAAGGAAAGGGAAGGAAAAGGGAAATGATAAGGAAGGGAAGGGAAAAGGGGAAAAGGAAGAAGGGAAGAAGAAAAGGAAAGGATAGGGAAGGGAAAAGGGAGAAGGTAAGGAGAAAAGGGAAAGGGGAAAGGAAAGGATAGGGAAGGGAAAAGGGGTAAGGGAGAAGGGAAGGAGAAAAGTGAGAAGGGAAGAGGGAAAGGAAGGGAAAAGAGGAAAAGGGAGAAGAGAAGAAGAAAAGGGAAAGGGGAAAGGGAAGGATAGGGAAGGAAAAATGTGAAAGGGAGAAGGGAAGGAGAAAAGGGAAGTGAAGGGAAGGGGGAAGGAAAAAAGGTAAGAAAAGAGAAGACAGAATTGGAAGGGGGTTGGACTCGATGGTCTCTTGAGGTCCCTTCCAACCTCTGGTGCACTGTGAGAGTGTGGAAGATAAGAGCATAAGATGAGTTACCATGACAAGCAGTTGGGAGTTTCCTCAGCAGTGCTTCCAGTGCCCAAAGTCTTGTGTGCAGTGTTTGGCTCTCAGCAGGTGAAAGCAAAGCTTCTTGGTGGCAAGCAGACACTTTGTCTCACAGGCCTCTGCTCAGCCACAAATCCTGCACCCTGTCAAAAAGCCATTTCAGGGAAGTGGCTCCAACCAGTCCTCCTCACTCACCTACCCCAGGAATTGATTGCAGGCCCCTGCAAAGCAGCTCCATTGCTCACTACAAGCATTCATATTTGGGCTGTCAGTGCCCACAGCTCTGGCACTGTTTACATTTCTCTCCAGATCACTGCTCTGTTTCTTGAGCCTGTCCCTGCCTGCCTCTCCTGGCTGATGCAGATCATCCATCATGGTTTTATGTTCTCAGTTTTGGAGCTGTTTACTTCTCTGCTCTTTGTAACAGCAGCTGCTAACAGCATGCCCAAGGTTGGATGTCAGGAAGAAGTTCTTCCCCAGGAGGGTGGTGAGAGACTGGCACAGGTTGCCCAGGGAGGTGGTGGAAGCCTCATCCCTGGAAGTATTTCAGGCCAGGCTGGATGTGGCTGTGAGCTATCTGCTGTAGTGTGAGGTGTCCCTGCCCATGGCAGGAGTGTTGGAACTGGCTGACCCTCCCAAGCCTGACACTTCTATGATTCTATGACACTGTGATGGTTTGAAACTGTCTTTTTAATTTTTCTTCTCAAAGTTCAAGCAGACAAAGCTAAAGAGTGTAAATAAATCACTACTGGGTGTAAGAAAACAAAATAATGATTGTTCAAAACACTTCCATTGGATAGATAGAAATGTTTAGGGACCACTACTCAAAACAGAGTTGGGGCAGTCAGAGTTTGCAACTTGCTGGGCTTCTGTCTGGCTTTTTCTTCTTCTCCTCTGGCTGAAGATACCACACTGACCTTGACAGCTAACAGCCTCTCTGCTTCTTAACTCTCTGCCTTCTGCCAGGGGGGTCTGGGTCTTTCTGGTTGGGGAGGAGGCCCCTTGGGGGAAGCCAAGGGGGCTTAGTTGTGCTTTTCTGTTGACTGTACCTATCTGTAACTGTTGTGACTGGTGTCTGTTTGTACAGATTCATTGCATTGCATCTTAGATTGGAGATCTGCTTGTAAACACAGCTTGCATTTGCTGCCAGGCTGAGCCAGCCTGGTTATTGTCAGTGTGGGGGGAATTTCAGCTCACACTGATACAGATGCTAACAGCACAACCAAGATTCAGCTTGCAGTCTGCACCTCTGATCTCCACCTAACACTCCTCATGTAGCCCCTGGACCTCACTAGGTAAAGCCTCCAGACAGCCTGTCCCTGGCTGGAGAGAGGACATCTGTTCACTGATGGATTTCAGTGCCCAGACAGAGACCTGTTTGCAATGTCTGGACTGTCACATCTCTCCAGGGCTGGTCCCAGGGTTATGTCTGCATACAGCCTGTGGGCTGCACATGGGTCTGTGATCTCCAGCTGTTGGATGAGATGCAGCAAGCATCCAATTCCCATGGATTATGGTTCTTTTTTTTTTCTTTCCACTGTTGTTCTTCCTCTGAAGCATCTGAGGTTTTACAGAGGACTCTCTTCTGCTTTTCATGACACTTTCAGGCCATTTGCCAACTCTGCTATCCCTAACCTGGCCCAACCTTTCCAATTTATCCTGCTCTTTGTATTCTGCTACATCTGTTCCACCTCTCCACCAGAACCTCCATATGAGACTGCTCTCCCCCAGTACAGCACTCTTCAGTGATGAGACCAAAGTCCTCCCACCACAGCAGAAGATTTCAGTGTCACAAGAGTCCTCTTACAACCTCATCCTTCCTTCACATAAAGACAAACTCCCTTTCTAACTGGTCCAGCTGCACACACATTAAGACTGACTCAATCTCTCCATCCACCCTCAACTTTCTCTGATGCAGACAGGGTTCAGAGCAGGATTTCCTCCATCCACTGATACAACAGCAATGGGATTAAAAATGGCTCAGCACTGCTCAGATCCAGCACAGAGGAGTAACTGGGAAGAATCAGCCCAGCACCCCTCCATGTGCATAGAATCATGGAATTGTTTTGGTGGGAAAAGCCCTTTAAGATCATCCTGCCCAACTGTTCTCTACCTCTGCTGAGTCTGGTGCTAAACCATGGCCCTCAGCANTTCTCTGATGCAGACAGGGTTCAGAGCAGGATTTCCTCCATCCACTGATACAACAGCAATGGGATTAAAAATGGCTCAGCACTGCTCAGATCCAGCACAGAGGAGTAACTGGGAAGAATCAGCCCAGCACCCCTCCATGTGCATAGAATCATGGAATTGTTTTGGTGGGAAAAGCCCTTTAAGATCATCCTGCCCAACTGTTCTCTACCTCTGCTGAGTCTGGTGCTAAACCATGGCCCTCAGCACCACATCTCTGCATCTTTTAAGCACCTCCATGGATGAGGATTCAAGCACCTCCCTGGGCAGCCTGTGCCAGTCTTTGAGAAGTTTCAGTGAAGAAGTTTCTTCTCATGTCCAACCTAAACCTCCCCTGCGGCAACTTGAAGCCATTTCCTCTTGTCCTGCCACTTGTTCCTCTGCAGAAGAGGCCAACCCCACCTGGCTCCAGCCTCCTTTCAGGGAGCTGCAGAGAGCAATGAGGTGTCCCCTCAGCCTCCTCTTCTCCAGAATAAACACCCCCAGCTCCCTCAGCTGCTCCTGAACCAGAGCTGTTCTCCAGACCCTTCCCCAGCTTCCCTTGACATGCTCCAGCACCTCAATGTCCTTCTTGCCCAATGCTCTTCCCATGATTATCCTGTGAGAGTCAGCTCTGCTTGAGGAACCAAGGACTCATTATTTTCCCCAGCCATGGACTTCACTGTTCCAAAATTTCCAGTCTGTAACTTAGCAACATTCTTCCTCAGACAAGGAGCTGATCTCAATGATATTCTGAAATGCAAAACTCCTTGAATTTTGAGTAGTTTTATGTTTCCCTGCATGCAGAAGTGCATGGGTGGCAGACAGACAGACAGACAGACGCATCACTGCTATAGATGATTATGGCTTCTTCCTGCAAGATTCAAAAGAGGCCAATTATTTCCAAGCCATTTTGCCTTTTCCTGTCTGCCACTGCTGCTTAATCAATGCTCTGTGTTTAATGAGGCAGAAAAACAGCAGAGAGAATGGCAAAGGCTTCATTCAATAGAGGAATGTTTCACCTTTAACTGTGTCTCTGAGGGAAGAAGATGAATTTGCCCTGGAGCTGGGGCTGTGAAAGTCCTCAGGCTACAGAGCACCCAAGGTGCCCTCAGGCTCTGCCTGGGTAATGTAAACCAGGACTCCTTCTTAGCCTAGAAGGAAAAGGCTGCCCAGGGAGGTGGTGGAGATGCCATCACCTGAGGTCTTTAAGAAAAGCTTGGATGTGGCACTTTTGGTGGAACAAATCCCAACACTTGCTGAGAATCCCACAAGCCACACAATGTCAAGAACACTGAGAGAGCATCAGATTCTCATTAGCTTAAATCTGAATCCATCAGAATGAAGTAAATCACAGGAATTGTGGTACCTGGATCAGTCTGGGGTCCAGTTGGCAATTCCCAGGCTGTAGCTCAGCAGCTGCCTTTGCCTCCAGTACATATGCAGGATAGCAATCAGCTGGTACTTAATTAAGCCACAATTACTGTCTCATTAGCTCTAAACAGAATTCGTCTTGTGGAGCCTTCTTTTGATCACTGCCACCAACTTCCCTGGGAGGCTTTGTTTTAGTTTGGATTGGGTGAGGGAGTAGGGGTGGGGGTTACAGAGGTTGTGCTGATGGAAATGACCTCTGGCAATGCCCAGAAGACAAAACCACATCAAGGTTTGGGGCATCAGTAAGAACTATTTTGATTGCTTGCACAGCTCCTCTTTGTGTGCCATCAGCAGCAACATCTGAAGCATGCTTGGAGTCCCCAAGCCTTTGTTTTCCCAGCAGTGTGTTGAGGGGGGTTAATTGTTTGAGGTTTGGGGGTTTTTTTTATTACTGCTCTTGTAATGTGGTTGTTCTAAATACTTCATCCCTAGAAAAGCAAAGAGAAGAGGATTTGCTTTAAACCAAACACACTGATAAGGGATTTTGATTTTTCTCTCTCACACACAAGATAACTAATTGCTGCCAGTCAGTTGACAATTCTTTAGCCATCAGCTTATTGCTTGGTTTCTCTTTTCTTTAAAGCTCTACCATATAAATTGTTTTGGGGGTTATAATTTGCTTCTGTTTTCCTTGCCTTTGTTTTTCCCTCTGCAGCAAAAATAATACCAACGGTTTTCAGAAACCACACCAGAAGGGAAGAAAAATACAAAATCAAACAGAAATAACACAAGAAGGGAAGAAAAGAAATCCAACAGAAATCATACAAGAAGGGGAAAAATCCAATAGAAATCACACAAGAAGGGAAGAAAAATACAAAATCCAACAAAAATCATACAAGAAGGGAAGGAAAACAAAATCCAACAGAAATCATACAAGAAGGGAAGGAAAACAAAATCCAACAGAAATTATACAAGAAGGGAAGGAAAACAAAATCCAACAGAAATCATACAAGAAGGGAAGGAAAACAAAATCCAACAGAAATCATACAAGAAGGGAAGGAAAACAAAATCCAACAGAAATCATACAAGAAGGGAAGGAAAACAAAATCCAACAGAAATCACACAAGAAGGGAAGAAAAAAAATCCAAGAGAAATCACACAAGAAGGTAAAAAAAATCCAACAGAAATCACACAGGAAGGTAAAAAAATCCAACAGAAGGTAAAAAAAAATCCAACAGAAATCACACAAGAAGAGAAGAAACAAAAATCCAACAGAAATCATACAAGAAGCTAAAGAAAACCTAAACCCAACAGAAATCACTCACAGTCTCACAGTATATCAGAGGTTGGAAAGGACCTCCAAAGATCATCAGGTCCAACCCCCCTGCCAGAGCAGCATCACCCAGGGCAGTCTGCACAGGAATGCATCCAGGTGGGGTTGGAAAGGCTCCAGGGAAGGAGACTCCACAACCCCCCTGGGCAGCCTGCTCCAGGGCTCTGTCACCCTCACTGTAGAGAAGTTTCTCCTCATGCTGAGCTGAAATCTTCTCTGTTCAAGTTTGAACTCATTGTTCCTTGGCTTATCACTGTGCACCACCCAACAGAGCCTGGGACCCTCCCCTTGCCCCCCACCCCTCAGCTATTGATAGACATTGATCAGATCCCTCTCAGCCTTCTCTTCTCCAGACTAAACAGCCCCAGGGCTCTCAGTCTCTCTCCACAGGGGAGATGCTCAAGAAGGGAAGACCTTAGAGGTCTTTTCCAAAACAACCAATTCCATGATTCTATGAAACAGCTGATTTTCAGACTTGATTTTGAAGGAAACACAACCCTTAACCAAACAGAAGGGAAAGTTCCAGCACTTTCTCTCTCCAAATATTTTTCCTCTCCAGTCCATGTCATGCACAGCAGGGGAAGGCAGACTGAGAGCTTGAGTCTGGCAGGTCTCAGCCAGCCATGAACATGAAGACAACATTCTCAAGACAAAAGGAAAGCTGAAAGCTGTGTTCTCTGAAGCACAGAGCCCCCAAGTTCAGCACAGCACAGATGGTGCTGGCTGAATTTAAAGCTGTGTGTAGTCAATCCCCCTTGAAATGACTGAAAGTCCTCATATGCTAAAACTCAAGTACATGCTTAGGTATCTTGCTGAGCTGAGCTGCTGCCTAAGGATGATGATAAGCCTTAATAAACATTCATCCTAAACACTGTGAAAATATGTGCTGTGAAAATTCTCATCAGAAATTAAGAGGCCTCAAGACGTGGAGATGAATTGTGAAAGGGGGGGTGGGGTGGGAGGGGAAAGAAAATAAATTGGCAAGCCTCTTGTTAAAGGAAGAGAAAACACAGCATCATGCAATCAGAGCAATAAAGAATCTCCAGCTTCACATCAGCTGGAATAATCAAATCAGAGCAAGATGAAAAGGAATCTCATGGCAGACAATCAATCAAAACCAAAGGAGCACAGCACCTAGCTGCTCCTCCTTGCAATGGGCTGCATCTGCTTTGGAAGCAAACTCTACCCCAGCTCATCAGAAAAGACTAAAATCTGCTCAGTGCAGCCCATAAATGGAGGAGAAGTACATTGGGAAACCAGGCTGGGCTCACTGGTGGCCCTCCCAAGCCAGGTACAATCATAGAATAGTCCAGGCTGGAAGGGACCTCCAAAGCTCATCCAGTCCAACCCTTCTGCAGTCAGCAGGGACATCCCCAACTAAATCAGGCTGCCCAGGGCCCTGTTGAGTCTTGCCTTGAATATGTCCAGGGATGGAGCCTCAACCACCTCCCTGGGCAACCTGTTCCAGTGTTCCACCACCCTCACAGTAAAGAAGTTCTTCCTAACACCCAATCTAAACCTGCTCTGCTCTAGTTTGAAGCCATTGCCTCTCGTCCTGTCCCTGCAGGCCTTTGCAAACAGTCTCTCCCCTTCCTTCTTGTAGCCCCTTCAGGTACTGGAAGGTTGCTATTAGGTCTGCCCAGAGCCTTCTCTTCTCCAGGCTGAACACCCCCAGCTCCCTCAGCCTGCCCTCATAGCAGAGCTGCTCCAACCCCCTGATCATTTTTGTGGCCCTCCTCTGGACCTGCTCCATCAGGTCCATGTCCATCCTATATTGAGGGCTCCAGAGCTGCACACAGCACTCCAGGTGAGGTCTCAGCAGAGCAAAGTGGCAGAATCACCTCTCTGGCTCTGCTGGCAATGCTGCTTTGGATGCAGCCCAGGCAGGGATTTGCCTTCTGTGCTGCAAGCTCACACTGCCTGCTCCTGTCCAGCTCCTCATCCATCAGCAGCCCCAAATCCTTCTCCTCAGGGCTGCTTTCTACCTCATCCCCCAGTCTGTACTGACAGTGAGGATTGCTCCAGCCCAGGTGGTAGGGCTCCAGAGTCGCTGTTAGCAAGCCTCTAGGCTTTGATTCAGAACATGGATGAACAGAAAGGGCTGAATGCCTCTGAAGTGGCCAGAGCATGCACAAATCTCATGAGCAAAGTCAATCAGCTGTGGGTGTCTAGGTTTTGGTGCTGGGCTGGAGTTTTGCTTGGGGGAGGTTGTCTTTTTCCAATGGAATCAAGGCAATATCAACAATACCACAGAAGTTTCCCATCCTGGGCTTCACTGACTAGTTCAAAGTAGGAATCACAGAATGGTTTGGGTTGCAAGAGACCTTTAAATCATTTAGTTCAAACCTGCTGCCTTGGGCAGGGCAACCACCTTCTAGACCATGTTGCTCAAGGCCTCATCTGACCTGGCTTTGAACATTTTTAGTCTTGGAGCCTCCACTTCCCAGGACAACCTGTTCCAGTGCCTGACCACACTTATGGAGAAGAATTTCTTCCCAATGCCTGGCCTAAACCCAGCTTCTTCCAGCTTGAATCCATTCCCCCCATCCTGTAACTCCATGTCTTTGTCAAAAGTCCCTCTCCAGCTCTCCTGTAGCCTCCTTCAAATCCTGGCAGGCTGCTCTAAGGTGTCCCTGAAGCCTTCTCTTCTCCAGGCTGAACCACTCCAGCTCTCAGCCTGCCAAGACACGACATTGCTCTCCTTACAGAAGGTCTTCCCTGTGCCAAACATCAAGACTGCATATTCCAGCCTCACCTGGCATGGGAAAGGTGGAGATGAAGAGTTCAATCCTAACATGAAACAAATGACAGCTCTGGAGGACTTCTCTGGAGACTTTTAAGACCCATCTGGATGTGTTCCTGTGTGACCTGTGCTGGATTCTATGGTCCTGCTCCAGCAGGGGGGGTTGGACTCGATGATCTTTGGAGGTCCCTTCCAACCCCTAACATCCTGTGTGTGAGGAGGGGCTGGAAATGCAGTGGTGCTGGATTAGAGAGCAGAGCAGCCTGGCTAGGAAGGGGAGGTGGCAGCAGCACCTGCTGAATGACAACTGTGCTCCTTGAAAGGGAATCTGTCAGCTTAGCACTTGGCAGGGAGGTTCAGCAGCTCCTCTAATACAATTACACTCTCCAAAAGACCAATTCAGAAAGCTATTACACACCATCAGCAAGGTATTTGCAAAGGCCTCAGCTCACCCAAGGGATCTGGGCTAAGCTGCTGCTCTGTGCCATTCATTCCTCCTCTGCCTGAGTCGGGAAGACACTCCTGAGAGCTCAGCCCTGGTGATTCTACCCAGACTGGTTCAGGTGATCAGAAGATGCAACAGCATCAAGAGAGACAGGGCTGGACAGGGCAGACCCAGCAACTGAAATACATCTCAGAGACCTCTGGAAGGCCACTTTGAAAGTTTGGCTTCACCAGAGGAAAAAATGAAGGGATGGAGGAGATTTTTAAGTGTTAGATCTAACTTTGCTCACAGAGCAGGGGAGAACAGGTTGCCCAGGGAGGTGGTTGAGGCTCCTTCCCTGGAGATATTCAAGGTCAGGCTTGCTGAAGCCCTGGGCAGCCTGAGCTAGTGGACGATGTCTGCTGACTGTGGGGAGGTTGGACTGGATGACCTTTGGAGGTCCCTTCCAACCTGGACCATTCTATGATTCTGTGATTCTGTGATTCTATGATTCCATGATTCTGTGATTCTAAGATTCTATGATTCTGTGATTCTATGATTCTGTGATTCTGTGATTCTATGATTCTGTGATTCTATGATTCCATGATTCTGTGATTCTGTGATTGTATGATTCTATGATTCTGTGATTCTGTGATTTTGTGATTCTAAGATTCTACGATTCTGTGATTCTATGATTCTGTGTTTCTGTGATTCTGTGATTCTATGATTCTGTGATTCTCTGATTCT
>VXBD01005864.1:48440-59601 GCA_013399975.1 Indicator maculatus
GTGATTCTATGATTCTATGATTCTATGATTCTGTGATTCTATGACTTTGTGATTCTATGATTCTGTGCTTCTATGATTCTATGATTCTGTGAATCTGTGATTCTATGATTCTATGATTCTATGATTCTATGATTCTATGACTTTGTGATTCTATGATTCTGTGATTCTATGATTCTATGATTCTACGACTCTGTGATTCTATGACTCTATGATGCTCTGATTCTATGGTTCTGTGATTCTATGATTAAGGTGGAACATTAGGAGGAAGTTCCTCACAATGAGGGTGGTGAGACACTGGAACAGGGCACCAGGAGATATCCTGGAGACGTTCAGGGTCAAACTTGATGTGGACCTGAACAACCTAATCTAGTTGGGGATGTCTGTGCTCATTGCAGGGGAGGTGGACAAGATGACCTTGGAGGATCCCAGTGCATTCTATGATTCTATGAGGATGAGCAGAGGGCTGGAACATCAATGGAGACAGACTGAGGGAGTTGGGGCTGTTCCGTCTGGGGAAGAGAAGAGACCTTCTTGTTGCCTTCCAGCATCTGAAGGGGGCTACAAGAAAGCTGGGGAGGGACTGTTTAGGGTGTCAGGGAGTGATAGGACTGGGATAAATGGAGCAAAACTGAAAGTGGGGAGATTCAGATTGGATGTCAGGAAGAAGTTCTTCCCCATGAGGGTGGTGAGAGACTGGCACAGGTTGCCCAGGGAGGTGGTGGAAGCCTCATCCCTGGAGGTTCTCAAGGCCAGGTTGGATGTGGCTGTGAGCAACCTGCTGTAGTGTGAGGTGTCCCTGCCCATGGCAGGGGGTTTGGAACTGACTGATCCTTGAGGTCCCTTCCAACCCAAACCATTCTATGAATCTATGAATTTAAGGGATGTGTCAGAGATCTCTGCTTAGCAGAATGGTTTTCCTAACTCCTCTGCTTGTATCCCCAGACCATGGGAATTGATCTATCCATCAGTATCTCCCAGTTAAGTACTTCAAGCATTTCTCATCTCTCTTCCTCTCTTGGTTGCAATTACACTTGCATTGTAACAGCACTAGAGGAACTCACTGTGAAGATTAACTGAGCAAACATTTGGAACACACAGCCTGACTTCATTAATGTCTCACAAGGATCCTCACCAGACAACAAAACCATCTCCTCCGTTCCAAGCAAATCACCTGCATGCAGAAGTGTCCTACAAAGTGCCTTGTTAGCAGGACTCACCTGAGCCTTGTCAGAGCAAACTCCCACAGCTTTATTGGATTTATTTATCCAAATGCCCAAATCCTCATTGCCTTTGCAGAATTTCCCCAAGCTGCCAGGGAGGGATCCCAGCAGGCTTACAGTTCTCCCTCTGAGTCTGGTATGGCACAGCATGAGATCATAGGATGGTTTGGAAGTGATCTCCAAAGGTCATCCAGCTCAAGCCTTCTGCACTCAGCAGGGACATCCTCCACTAGATCAGGTTGCCCAGAGCCTTGTGGAACCTGACCTTGAATATCTTCAAGGATGGAGCCTCAACCACCTCCCTGGGCAACCTGTTGCAGTGTTCCACCACCTTCAAGATGCAGAACTTGTTCCTCATATCCAATCCAAATCTGCTCTGTTCTCATTTCAAACCTCTCATCCTGTCCCTGCAGGCCTTTGCAAACAGTCTCTCTCCTTCCTTCCTGTAGCCCCCTTCAGGTACTGGAAGGTTGCTATTAGGTCTCCCCAGAGCCTCCTCTTCTCCAGGCTGGACACCCCCAGCTTGTCCTCACAGCAGAGCTGCAGACCTTTGCAAACAGTCCTTCTGCAGCCTTCTTGCAACCCCTGGGTAGATCTGGGTATTTGAACCTCAGCAAGCTGCTTCCTGGTTTATAGGAGAGTATCACAGAATGGGTTTGGTTGGAAGAGACCTTTAAGATCATGGAGTCCAACCATTAACCAAGCACTGCCAGGTCATGACTAAACCATAGCCCTCAGCACCACATCTCCACAGCTTTGAAATCTCTCCAGGGATGGGGACTGCACCACTGCCTCGAGCAGCCTGGAAGAAGCTCAGCAGCCCTCAAGGGGAAGAAATTGTTCCTCAATGGTGCCCATGCTTTGCTGGGCAGAATCACAGAATGGTTTCAGTTGGAAAGGCCTCCAGGATAATCAGCCCAGCATCACCATGGTCATTAAATCACATCCTGAAGTGCCATGGCCACAGGTTTCTTCAACACCTGTGGGGTTGGTGACTCCACCACCTCCCTGGGCAACTTATTCCAATGCCTGAGCACTCTTTCAGAAGTAACACAAGTCTGGTATGGGGACAAAAATAAACAGAGTGGCACAACCTTCTATGCAGAACCACAGAACCATAGAACTGCTGAGGGTGGAAGACACCTTTGAGATCATTAAACCCAAATGCTCACTCAGAGCTCCCAATCCCACCACTTCTGCTAAGCCACCACATCCCTCAGCACCACTTCCAGGAGCCTTTCAAATACCACAGGGATGGTGACTCTGCAGCTGTCTTGGGCAGCCTGTTCCAGTGCTTGGCAATAAGTAATTGGTGGCTCCCAGGTGAGTTTTCTGCACCAAGAAAGGAGGAGATCATTCTGGGAGAAATGAAATTATAACCCCAACCTTCTTGAGGCTTGAGGAGAGGCTGAGCCTTCAATTATTGATGTGGGCTTTAAATATCAAGCTTGACACTTCCAGCCTTAAGGAAGCTATGGTTACCACTTCATCACTGCAAGGAGCCCATCACTTATTCATGGGATCAATAGGGACACAGAGCAGCAGTAACCTTCCTCCTGTGGGTGCACCACGGGGTCAGGGCACACAGGGGTTCTGTCCTTCTGGAGGCAGCAACTCCAGTTCTGTGGTCATCTCAGTTACCCCCTAAGACAGCTACACTGCTGTCCTTGAGGCTCTCTGGAATTGAAAGAGAAAAGCCCAGGAAGCAGGCAATGATCCCAACAGGAGGCTGAGCACAGTGTCAGCTCAAGTGTGTGTGTGACTTCTCCTCCCTCTTTACTCTGCCCTAAGTGAGGCCACAGCTGGAGTTCTGAGTCCAGTTCTGGACTCAAGAGGGGCTGGAAAGAGTCCAACAGAGGCTATGAGGATGATGAAGGGACTGCAAAATCTGTGTGATGAGGAAAGGCTGAGAGCCCTGGGGCTCTTTAGCCTGGAGAAGAGCAGCCCCAGAGGTGACCTGATCAATGTTCACAAATATCTGATGAAGGGAGTGGAATATCTGTGTGATGGAGGAAAGGCTGATAGCCCTGGGGCTGTTGAGCCTGAAGAAGAGCAGCCCCAGAGGGGATCTGATCAATGTTCACAAATATCTGAAGGGTGGGGGGCAACAAGTAGCCAGGTTCTTTCCAGTGGTGTCCTGTGACAGAACGAGGAGCAATGGGCACAAACTGGAACCCAGGAGGTTCCACCTCATCACGGGGAGAATCTTCTTTACTGTGAGGGTGCTGGAGGCCTGGAGCAGGCTGCTCAGAGAGGTTGCGGAGTCTCCTCCTCTGGAATCATTCATGGACATTCATGGCCATGTTCCTGTGTGGCTGCCCTGGGTGCTGCTGCTTTGGCAGGGGGGTTGGACTCAGTGGTCTCCATGCACCTGCACTGAGTGTGACAGCTTCAGCCACTGAAGGGTTTTGGTGGACAGTTCTGTACTGACAGGTGCTGGCAGAGGTGCTGGATGTGACCAGATTTCTAGCAGCAGAAACTCAACCTGGGAGCTTGTAACCCCAAACCAGGCATGTTTATGGCTTCCTCTAAGAATCTTTATTTTTAGCAAAGCCTAAAGCAGGCCTGTAGAGAGGTAGATAAAAATGATTTGGCTTTGCTGTGGGGAACCTGATTTCGTGGCAGGGTAGGAAAGTGGAGTTCCCATTGCTGTCCTTGGGACATTAACTCATTCTCAACAGCCAGAGTGGGAAGGCTCCTCCTAAAGCAGTGTTGCACAATACAATGTTAACCTAGTTTTATTATCCTTAAATCCCTTTATGACTCATAAATTCTCTCTATAAACACTGGATAAGGTTGGCATGGAATGAATTCAATGCCAGCAGCCTTCTTTCCACTTTAACTGGATGGAGAGCAGCCAAGCAAAGGAGTCAGCTCAGCTTTTTGTACTGTTCATGACTGTGGTCCAGGAGCCTTGCTGTTAAGGAACCTCTGCCATCCCCACCCTGTTACCCCACAAAAGAGCTTACCCTGGTTGTGTCTGGTGAATGAGGCAGTGTATTAATTACCCCATCAGAGGGCTGGAGCACCTCTCCTATGAGGACAAACTGAGAGAGTTGGGGCTGTTCAGTCTGCAGAAGAGAAGGCTCCAAGGAGACCTTCTTGTGGCTTTCCAGTATCTGAAGGGGGCTACAAGAAAGCTGGGGAGGGACTTTTGAGGGTGTCAGGGAGTGATAAGACTGGGGGGAATGGAGCAAAACTAGAAATGGGGAGATTCAGATTGGATGTTAGGAAGAAATTCTTCCCCAGGAGGGTGGTGAGAGACTGGCACAGGTTGCCCAGGGAGGTGGTGGAAGCCTCATCCCTAGAGTCTTTTGCAGCCAGGCTGGATGTGGTCCTGAGCAACCTGCTGTAGTGTGAGGTGTCCCTGCCCATGGCAGAGGTGTTGGAACTGGCTGAGCCTTGAGGTCCCTTTCCATCCTGACAATTCTGTGATTCCCTGACATGCAGATGGTTATCCCACTCCTCAGCTGCCTTCACTGAAACCTCTCTTAACTCCTCACCTCCAGCACCTGAATTGTTTGCAGCTCCTTGGTTCCTGGACTTTTTGCCTTGAAGGTCACCGGAGCAGGTTACCCAGAGAGGTTGTGGAGTCTCCTTCTCTGGAGACTGACTCTGGTATTACAGAATCACAGAACTGCAGGGCTTGGAAGGGACCTCCAGAGATCGTTGAGTCCAGCCCTCCCGCCAGAGCAGGATCACCTAAGGCAGGTTAACACAGGAACACAACCAAGTGGGTCTTCAAATTCTGCAAAGAAGGAGACTCCACAACCTCTCTGAAAAGTCTGCAAAGAAGGAGACTCGACAACCTCTCTGAGCAGCCTGCTCCAGCACCTTCACAACAAAGAAGTTTCTCCTCATGTTGAGGTGGAACCCCCTGGGTTCCAGCTGGTACCCATTGTTCTTTGTGCTGTCACTGGACACCACCACAAAGATCCTGGCACCTTCATCTTGACACCCACCCCTCAGATGCTGATAGACATTGATCAGATCCCTCTCAGCCTTCTCTTCTCCAGACTAAACAGCTCCAGGGCTCTCAGTCTCTCTTCATAGCAGAGATGTTTCAGTCCTCTCCTCATCCTTGTAGCCTCTGTTGAACTCTCTCCAGCAGATATTTGTCTCTCTTGAACTGGGGAGCCCCAAGCTGGACACAGTATTGCAGATGTGGTCTCATCTGTCAGGAAGCTCCAGCAAGAGAAGTACCAATAACTAGAGCCTACTGACTGATGATTTATCCTGGTCCAGTTGCCTTTGGTCTCCCTTCTGTCTCCCTGCAGCTCTCAGTACAATCTCACTCATTTTCTTCTGTGCCTGCAGCACCATCTCAGCACTGCTGTCTTTATTCCACCAGGAATTGGGGAAGTTTGAACAAGCCAGCAGGAAAGTTGCTGCAAAGTGAGAAGCAAAATCCCCATCCTGGGGAAAGAACAATGGCTTTGTACCACTTGAAAATGCAAACTCCTCTGGCATGATGAGGAGTCCAGAATGAGAATTTCTGTTCAGGGAGGCTGCTGCATATTGGCTTTGATGTCTCTTCTTCTTCCCTTGCCAAACACAGCAGCAGAACCACTTAGAGTTTGCATTATTCATCATGAGGCTTCCTGGTGCCTAAATTGCATCGTGGGCATCTCCTGACCACAGCTTGGGGCAGCCCCAATTGCTTTTGGCAGAGGAATTTTACCCCAAAGGCAGGTTTCTAAAGAACAGCTAACTAAATCTGTCAGGAGGCAGGCAATCAAAGCTCAACAGCTCCCAAGTGCCACTGAGCCAATTCAAGGCCAGCCTGATGCCTAAATCAACAGAATGCAATTTACTGGATCGTGTCCTGGCAGGCAAATCCAAGCTGGTTTCCTTTGTCAGTCTCATTTTAAACACTTCCAGGGATGGTGACTCCACCAACAGCTGGGGAGGGACTTTTTAGGGTGTCAGGGAGTGATAGGACTGGGAGGGGATAGAGAAGACTTGAAGTGGGGAGATTCAGATTGGATGTTAGGAAGAAGTTCTTCACCATGAGTCCTTTCCAATGCAGTGCATCCTAGGATTCTGTTTCCTCACTACTTTGAAGAATCAGCAGAGGAACAAACCCATGGCTCTCCAGCAGCATATTCACCACTCTAGCATTTAGAAAGGTGTACAGCAGGCTTCAGGAGAATGAATTGACTCTCTGAGAAGGTTCAGGTGTCTACCAGCAGCTCTGGCTGATAAGAGATTTCCTCAGCAGGTCACTGGTGGAGAGAAGTGCTCAGATTCTGCACTCTTGCACAAAAGTGAAATGCAAATACCTAGCTGGGGCTGCCCACAAGCATTGCAGTCCTTCTTTCTTTTAATTTTTTTTTTTTTCACTCAGAGATGATCTTCATAATGGTTTGGATATTCAAACAAATCCTAATTGTGATTTAATGGCTTGCACTGTAATTAGCCTCCAGGGAAAAGTGCTTTCAATTAAGCAGTGTAAACACAGCAGCAAGTCACACCAGTACATGTTCTGCTAAATTTCCTGATCAAGAGCTGGAAGTCAGACTGTAGAGGGTCAGAATTCATGGCTCAGAGGAAAAAGCATGGCTGTGACTGTGTCCAGTTCTGGGCTCCTCGATTCAAGAGAGTTGTTGAGGTGCTGGAAGGTGTCCAGAGAAGGGCAACAAAGCTGGGGAGGGGTCTGGAGCACAGCCCTGTGAGGAGAGGCTGAGGGAGCTGGGGGTGTTCAGCCTGGAGAAGAGGAGGCTCAGGGCAGACCTCATTGCTGTCTACAACTACCTGAAGGGAGGTTGTAGCCAGGTGGGGGTTGGGCTCTTCTCCCAGGCAAGCAGCACCAGAAGGAGGGGACAGTCTCAAGCTGTGCCTGGGGAGTATAGGCTGGGGGTTAGGAGGAAGTTCTTCACAGAGAGAGAGATTTGTCATTGGGATGTGCTGCCCAGGGAGGTGGTGGAGTCACAGTCCCTGGAGATGTTCAAGAGAAGCCTGGATGAGGCACTTAGTGCCATGGTCTGGTTGATTGGATAGAGGTGGGTGATAGGTTGGACTGGAGGATCTTGGAGGTCTCTTCCACCTTGGTTGATTGATTCTATGATTCTTTGATTCTATGATTCTATGATTCTATGATTCTATGATTCTATGATTCTTTGATTCTATGATTCTATGACTTGAAGGGATCCCTTCTCTCCTCTGCATGAGTTTATGTGCTTCATGAGTTTATTGGTTAGCACTGAGTTCTCTGAGGGATGACCTTGCCCTTGGCCCAGATCTCAGCAAGCACCCAGCTCAAAGAGAATCACAGAATATGGTAGAGGTTGGGAGGGCCCTCTAGAGATCATCCAGTTTGACCTCCCTGCCACACTTCACCCACAGCAGGTTCCACAGGATGTAGTCTAGGCAGATTTGGAATGACTCCAGAGATGGAGATCCCACAGCCTCTCTGGGCAGCCTGCTCCACTGCTCCACAACCCTCAAAACAATGCAGTTCCTCCTCATGTTTAGCTGGAACTTACTATGTTGAAGTTTGTGCCTGTAACCTCTTGTCCAGTTGCTGGGCACCACTGAAGAAACATCAGACTCATCCTCCTGGCACCCACCCTGGAAATATTGATAAGAATGTGGTCCACTCAAGCTGCCTCCTCCCTGGAGGTGTTCAAGGCCAGGTTGGATGAGGCCTTGAGCGACCAGACCTAGTGAGAGGTGTCCCTGCCCATGGCAGGGGGGATGGAATTGGATGTTCTCTAAGGTCCCTTCCAACCCAACCCATTCTGTGTTTCTATGAACTTCAAGTTCCTTCTGTACAAACAGATCCCCCCAAAAATCCCTTCCTGGATAGGCCCTAAACTGGTCTTTTACTTTTTACTCTATTTTTGGACTTCTACTTTTGCTAGAGGGAGACAAACAAAGAAGGGGAGAAAACAAATGTAGCAAATATAAATTCCATATTTTGTGGAAAGGGTAGAAGGCAAAAAAAAAAAAAACAAAAACAAAATTTCTATTTATAAACTGCAACTGCTTGTCAAAGACTCCTCAAGATGCTTTTAGACTTGCTAAGCTCTCTGGCTCCAAGAATTCCCACACAAACACACATGATGAGAGGATAAAAAGCTATGGAACCTATTCTTTTCTTGTCACACACTGTTCACTCTGCATTGTTGCTACCATGCCACTCTCTATTTCACAATCAGCAATTTATTCACTGGCTTTGGGCTCTTCCTGCTGTGTGTAAATTGTGCCTGTTGCTGAATGTCTTGGAGAAAGGTACAGTAGAATCCCCAGTGGGACGTCTTGCACTTCCCTGTAGCTCCAGGAATCTGTCTGCTCTGGCTTTACAGATTATGGAGAGAACAAGTCCATGAGTTAGGAACAAGTTCTGCACCATGAGGGTAGTGGAACACCGGAACAGGTTGCCCAGGGTGGTTGTGGAGGCTCCATCCCTGGAGATATTCAAGGTGAGGCTTGTCAGGGTTCTGGGCAGCTTGATCTAGTGGAGGATGTCCCTGCAGAAGGATTTGCTTTGGATGAGCTTTGGAGGTCCCTTCCATATCATCATTCTATGATTCTATGGCTTTATGATTCCATGACTCTGTGATTCCATGGCTCTATGATTTTATGACTCTATGATTGTATGATTCTATGATTCCATGACTCTATAATTCTATGACTCTATGACTTTATGATTCTCTGATTCCATGACTATGACTCTATGATTCTCTGACTCTGATTCTATGACGCTCTGATTCCATGACTCTCTGATTCCATGATTCTACGATTCTATGACTCTATGATTCTATGACTCTCTGATTCCATGACTTTATGATTCCATTACTCTATGATTCCATGACTCTATGACACTCTGATTACATGATTCTCTGATTCCATGACTCTATGACTCTCTGATTCCATGGCTCTATGATTCCATGACTCTATGATTCCATGACTCTCTGATTCCATGACTCTCTGATTCCATGATTCTACGATTCTATGACTCTATGATTCTATGACTCTCTGATTCCATGATTCTATGATTCCATGACTCTCTGATTCCATGACTCTCTGATTCCATGATTCTACGATTCTATGACTCTATGATTCTATGACTCTCTGATTCCATGATTCTATGTTTCCATGACTCTATGACTCTATGTTTCTCTGAATCTGTGATTCTATGATTCTATGAATCTATGATTCCATGGCTCTATGGTTCCATGACTCTATGACTCTCTGATTCCATGGCTCTATGATTCCATGATTCTATGATTCCATGACTCTCTGATTCCATGACTCTCTGATTCCATGATTCTATGATTCCATGACTCTATGATTCTATGACTCTCTGATTCCATGACTTTATGATTCCATTACTCTATGATTCCATGACTCTATGACACTCTGATTACATGATTCTCTGATTCCATGACTCTATGACTCTCTGATTCCATGGCTCTATGATTCCATGATTCTATGATTCCATGACTCTATGACTCTATGTTTCTCTGATTCTGTGATTCTATGATTCTATGACTCTCTGATTCCATGGCTCTATGATTCCATGACTCTATGACTCTCTGATTCCATGACTCTATGACTCTCTGATTCCATGACTCTATGATTCCATGACTCTATGATTCCATGACTCTATATCTCTATGTCTCTATGACTCTATGTCTCTATAACTCTAAGAACTAGAAAGGAACTGCTGGAGGAAAATGTCACAGAATTGCCCTTTCATCTCTGCAGTCATAGAATCAGAATTGTTTCAGTTGGAAAAGATCTCTAAGATCATCCAGCCCAACCATCAACCCACCACCACCACAGTCATTAAACCATGTCCCCAAGGTCCATGCTGCACATCACTGCCATGTGGTTGGTGTTTATCACTTCCATGGTGTTTCAAGCAACCCTTTTTAAGTGAGGAGATGGAGCTCACTAAGCTCAACCTTCAGCAAAGCTTTCTTCCTAAAGCTGAGTGTCTCCAAGTTCACTGCTGCTGAGCCTCAGCTGCCTCTGTGCAAAACTTGACATTTTAAACTGCTGATGAATCCATTTTGAAGGTGAAGCCCTGGACTCTGCATTGAAGATGTTTGGTGCAGGTGCAGATTCCTTCCAACCCTAGCATGAAAACACTCCATCAGCCAAGGGACAGGAGAGAGATCTAAAAGCAATACCACTCCCAAGGTGCTTCCCAAAGGCAAGACCTTGGTTAGATTGTTCAAAAACCCCTGGAGGAGTTTCAAAGCTGTGTGGATGTGGTGCTGAGGGACAGGGTTTAGTGGTGACCTGGCACTTTGTCAGCAATAGCATGGCCAACAGGACCAGGGAAGTGGCCACACCTTGAATCCTGGGCTCAGTTTTGAGGCCCTCACTCCAAAAAGGACATTGAGAGGCTGGAGCAGGTCCAGACAAGAGCAACAAAGCTGCTGAAGGGTCTGGAGAACAGGGCTGGGGAGGAGCAGCTGAGGGAACTGGAGGTGTTTAGTGTGCAGAAGAGGAGGCTGAGGGGAGACCTCATTGCTCTCTACAGCTCCCTGAAAGGAGGTTGGAGCCAGGTGGGGTTGGTCTCTTCTCCCAAGAAACAAGTGATAGGACAAGAGGAAATGGCCTCAAGCTGCACCAGGGGAGGCTTAGGTTGGAGATTAGGAAAAATTTCTTTGCTGCAAGAGTGGTCAGGGATTGGAACAGGCTGCCCAGGGAGGTGGTGGAGTCCCCATCCCTGGAGGTGTGCAAGAAACCTGTGGCCATGGCACATGGGGAGAGGGTTTAGTGGCCATGGTGGGGTTGGGTTGATGGTTGGACTGGATGATCTTGGAAGGCTTTTCCAATCAAAACAATTCTATGTTCCTATGATTATTGCCGTGCCACACTCCAAACTGGGGAAAACTCCCCACAAATCTCACATCAAAGGTCTTCCAAGCTTATGTCTCCCCTGATCAGACAGAGCTGGACCTCCAATGTCCATCTCCCAGCCC
>VXBD01005864.1:67407-86779 GCA_013399975.1 Indicator maculatus
AAAAGGAATCTTCACAGAAGGACTCAGACTATCAGGCTGTGAAGAACCCTAAATCACACAACCACTTAGTGATGCTTGGGTAAGATTTCCCACCCCACTGTGGTAACTATTGTGCTCTCTGCATCTAACCCCAGACCAGTTTGGATGTGCTCTGCAAAGCATTCCATACAGAAGGCTAATTCCATACCAAACAGTACATTAAAGAACTATTAATATTCCAACCCAGCTTGCTGGAAGTTGATAAATGCTAGCAGTCAGGTCACTGTGGCCGCCCTTTCCTCTCCAGCTACCTAATGATATATTTTCTCCCTGTCTCATTCTCAGCCACTGCTCCAAACAGCTCAGATGGCAGCAGGCAACATACACAGTTTTAACCCAGGAGTGTCTGGCAGAGTGATCACTGGAACTCCACTAAGTGTAAGTCAGGTGTCACCACTCAGTACAAAGCACCCTCAACATCCACCACTCCCATCTGCAGCAGGTAATTACTGCAGGGGGTCACAAGAGTGACCATCTGTAAGCACGGAGCATTTCATGGAGCAATTCTCCCACCCTGTGCTGTTGTGACACTGATGGCAAAAGGACAGCCTGATAACCTCACTTCTCAGTTCACTAAGACACCATGTCCAGCTTCCATCTACACAGGGCTTGGAAACACAAATTCCTAACACAGAATCACAGAATCATAGAAAAATAGAAACAAAGAATCATAGAAATCATAGAATTGTTTGGATTGGAAGGGACCTCAAGGCTCAGACAGTTCCAACCCCCCTGCCATGGGCAGGGACACCTCACACTACAGCAGGTTGCTCACAGCCACATCCAGCCTGGCTGCAAAAACCTCCAGGGATGAGGCTTCCACCACCTCCATGGGCAACCTGTGCCAGTCTCTCACCACCCTCCTGGGGAAGAACTTCTTCCTAACACCCAGTCTGAATCTATCCACTTCTAGTTTTGTTCCATTCCCCCCAGTCCTATCACTCCCTGACACCCTCAAAAGTCCCTCCCCAGCTTTCTTGGAGCCCCCTTCAGATCCTGGAAGGCCACAAGAAGCTCTCCTGGGAGCCTTCTCTTCTCCAGACTGAACAGCCCCAACTCTCTCAGTCTGTCCCATGTTTGCACCATGGCTTGCACAGTTTTCACTGACAACACAAAGGTTCCTGGGAGAAGCTGATCAGAGAATCACAGAATTCCAGGCTGGAAAGGACCTCAAGGATCATCTGGTCCAACCTTTCTTTGAGGTCCCTTCCAATCCTGACAATTCTGTGTGTCCTCTGAAGCCACAGCATTCAAGTGCAGCTCTCACAGCAAAGAGGAAGAACACTACAGCAAACAGAGCTAACAGAGGAGTTCATATCAGATCAAGCTTAAACCCAAAGTGTTTTTCCTCTCTGCTTCCTCAAACTCCTGAAAGCAGTTGGGCCACAACCCCTTTCTCTCTGTTCCAGCCTGTATGCAGGGTCTGAAGCAGTTTATTTTCCACATCACTGCTGGGAAAAAAAAAAAAAAAAGAAAGCCAAATGCATCCAAGTGATAAGAAGTCATGTTCTCAGGATGTCTGCAGATGTTTATCCTAAGAGCCACAGAGTCCATCCTGCTCTGATAGGAGCCAGCAGCTCATCTCTGAGCCAGGAGCTCAGGCAGCTGCAGAAGATTCAGAGGAGTTCTTCAGCAAACATGTAATCTCCCCTGATAAGAAAACCAACTGTCTGGAGCAGGATTTCTCTGTGTAAATTGAAATCAGGTCTGTGTAAAGTTGAATTAAACCTTTGTCACATCACTGCAGACCTCTCAGTGATATTCTGCCAGGCTAAGCTGGCAGCAGCCACTGAGGGCACAGACTCTGAATGGTACTTTCTTTTTTTTTTCTTTTCCTTTTCTTTCTTTTTTTTTCTTTTCCTTTTCTTTCTTTTTTTCTTTTTCCAGTAGCATCAGCAAGATGTTCTGATCTTCCAAAATACTTAAACCATACTGATCTACAGCACAAAATACTCTGCTGCACCCTGCTCTGCCTAGGTAGCTGTTGCACAAGCAGCCCTGATTCTCTACAAGCAAGCTGCTTGAGTTCCATAATTATCCTTCTGGAGAAATTTTGTTAATTGCTCCTCCCTCTACCCCTGGCTTTACTTCCAATCTTCCCTCTCCAGCCTAAGGGGATAAACCCAAACAGTTTTCAGCTTAGAGTTTGGAAGGCTGGGCAGCTTTCATCATGGCCTCAGACACTTTTAATCAGCTGCCCCCTCAAAAAAACCAATTGGAAATAATTAACTGAGCTTCTCCTGGGCTTTCAGGTTCAATAGAAAGGTGATCAGCTGAAGACAGACAAAAGAACAAGACTCCTATCAAAGTCTGGACACTTTCCAAGGTCTGAGCCAAGGGTATTACACAGCAAGCTCCAAAATTCCTGTCCATAGCAGTTAAGAACTTATGCAAAAAGCTTTGAAAGAGATTTCCAAGTGTAGTTTCAGATGCTGGTTCCTCTGGCTTTGTCCTGGGTCTTGCTTCTCTATCAGTGTGAGTAAAGCTGGTCAAGTGCTCTTGCACAGAGACACCAACTGCCTTTCACCTCTCCCCACTGCACACAGCAACCATTCACCTGACAGCTGAGGGCAGGGGGTCCTTGAACTGAAAGGTGACTTCTGCACTGGCTGTTCCACAAGGAGCAACACACAGGAGAGAGAAGAGCTCCAGGAGCAGCAGAACAATCACAGCTCCTAAGAGTAGCAGGGGAAAAAAAAAAACAACAGCACTGCAGTACTTAGCTGAAAGGCTTTGAAAGCTTCAGCTTCAGCAGATGGGATGAGTGGATCTAACAGCTCCTAGCAGCAGCCTTCTCCTTCTCCCTTTGCTCCCAGCACTCTCATCTCTCTCTTACTTCAAACCAGTTCCAAGGGTGAGGCAGTCCTTGAGCAGATTTCATCTCACTAACTCAACAAGCAGCCTGTTTTCAGCTGCCTGGAGTGACCCAACAGCTCCTGAGCACCACCAGAACCAGCACAAAGGAAGGATGAACATCCCATCCAGCAGCAAAGAGCTGAGCACAGATGGCTGTGAAACAGGCTGCCCCTGGGCAAGGTGCTGCAGACAGAAGGTGATGATGGAGCCCCCCATATAGGAAGGACATGGACCTGATGGAGCAGGTCCAGAGGAGGGCCACAAAAATGATCAGGGGGTTGGAGCAGCTCTGCTATGAGGCTGAGGGAGCTGGGGTTGTTCAGCCTGGAGAGGAAGAGGCTCCAAGGAGACCTAATGGCAACCTTCCAGTACCTGAATGGGGCTACAAGAGGATGGAGAGAGACTGTTTGCAAAGGTCTGCAGTGACAGGGACAATGGCTTCGAACTAGAGCAGAGCAGATTTAGATTGGATGTTAGGAAGAACTTCTTTACTGTGAGGGTGATGGAACACTGGTACAGGTTGCCCAGGGAGGTGGCTGAGGCTCCATCCCTAGAAATATTCAAGGTAAGGCTTGATGAATCTCTGTGCAACTTGATTTAGTTGAGGAAGCCCCTGCTGAATGTGGGGAGGTTGGACTGGATGACCTCTGGAAGTCATTTCTAGTCCAGACCATTCTATAATTCTACGAGGGAAGCTGAGAGGAAACCAAGAGACACATCACCCATGGAAGACACCAGGCTACTGTCCAATATTATCAATATCATTCCCCAAAATGTTTGTGGAGAACAGGACTTAAGCATCAACTCCAGGCAGCAGATGAGAGATGGTTACAATAAGCCTTCTGTAAGTCAGAAGTTCTCTGGCTACAGGACCTCTGTACCTGGTGGGAGAAAGGCAGAGGCCAGCAGGACCCCATGGTGCTGGTAGCTACTGGGTAGTGCTGTGTTTCTTGCTAGCTGAGCATGTTCAGAGAGACAGTTGTGGTGGCACAGCACAGAAAACTGGAGCAGCCACATGGCAGGTTTGTGTGGTGCCATCAGCTGAGCAGGGCTATGAGGATGATGAGGGGACTGGAACAGCCTTATGAGGAGAGGCTGAAGGACCTTCTCTTCTCTCTGAAGAAGAGAAGACTTAGAGGGGATTTAATAAATAGTTATAAATATCTGAGGGCTGGGGGTCAGGAGGGAGGGGACAGGCTCTGCTCAGCTGCACCCTGGGATAGGACAAGGAGCAATGGAGAGAAACTCCAGCACAGGAGGTTCCACCTCAACACAAGGGGTAAGTTCTTCACTGTGAGGGCACGGGTCACAGAGCACTGGAGCAGGCTGCTCAGAGAGGTTGTGGAGTCTCCTTCTCTGCAGACCCATCTGGATGTGTTCCTGTGTGACCTGAGCTGGATTCTGTGGTCCTGCTCTGGCAGGGGTTTGGAATGGATGATCTCCAGAGCTCCCTTCCAACCCCTCTGATCCTGTGAGTGGAACTGTAATAGCAAACTGCTCTAAAATGGTCTTCACAAATGGAGAAATGGGAGCAGGAGAATTTAGATTAGGACTAAAGGTTACCAAGGCTCTTCCCATCACCCAACCATTACCCAGCCCTTGATCACCCAGTGTAAATGTGCTCACTGAATTCCTTTGCAGCAGAAAAAAAAGACATATGTTTAAAAGAATCCTCCTTCCCTCTTCTGTTTCCACCCTCTTCACCCTGAAATCTTCTCTTACAGTGAAGAAAACTCACTCCAGCTCTTGGCTGTCTCAGTGCAGGAACAAGAAGGTCCAGAGGCACATCCCAAGGTAACTTCACTGCAGTGCCAGCCAGAACTGCCTCCCCAGAGCAGCTCTGGATGATGGCTGGAGGGGCAAAGCTCTGCTCCAGCTGCCTTGCCCCAAAGCAGGTACAACACACAGAGAGGGAACCCCAGCTCAGGCTGTGTGCCTGGCATGCCAGCAATTAAACTGCAGATCAAAAGGCACAGAAATGTGCATGCTGCCTGGCTTATTAGGAGCAGCTCTGGCTTGGATTGCCTCCAGGCCTTTCCAACAACGTTGATTTTAATTACTTTAATGAGAGATAAAATGATCTGAGGTGTGTCAGCTCAATGGGGCAAGGGACAGTGGCTCCAGGATCATTAGTTCAGCAGTTAAGAGTACATTATCTTATCTTATCTTATCTTATTGGAGCTGTAAACAGCTCCTGAAGCCCAACTTGCTGCCCTGATTGAAGCTGGGAAAACAAATCAGAGGCAGCTTTGAAACCAGGTCCTATTGGTTCTGCAACCCACTTTCAACAGGCTGCCTCTTTGGTGATCCACTGTAAGGGGGGGGAAAAAATGCTTGCAGAGGGGAAAAAAANTTGGATGTTAGGAAGAACTTCTTTACTGTGAGGGTGATGGAACACTGGTACAGGTTGCCCAGGGAGGTGGCTGAGGCTCCATCCCTAGAAATATTCAAGGTAAGGCTTGATGAATCTCTGTGCAACTTGATTTAGTTGAGGAAGCCCCTGCTGAATGTGGGGAGGTTGGACTGGATGACCTCTGGAAGTCATTTCTAGTCCAGACCATTCTATAATTCTACGAGGGAAGCTGAGAGGAAACCAAGAGACACATCACCCATGGAAGACACCAGGCTACTGTCCAATATTATCAATATCATTCCCCAAAATGTTTGTGGAGAACAGGACTTAAGCATCAACTCCAGGCAGCAGATGAGAGATGGTTACAATAAGCCTTCTNGACCTTCTCTTCTCTCTGAAGAAGAGAAGACTTAGAGGGGATTTAATAAATAGTTATAAATATCTGAGGGCTGGGGGTCAGGAGGGAGGGGACAGGCTCTGCTCAGCTGCACCCTGGGATAGGACAAGGAGCAATGGAGAGAAACTCCAGCACAGGAGGTTCCACCTCAACACAAGGGGTAAGTTCTTCACTGTGAGGGCACGGGTCACAGAGCACTGGAGCAGGCTGCTCAGAGAGGTTGTGGAGTCTCCTTCTCTGCAGACCCATCTGGATGTGTTCCTGTGTGACCTGAGCTGGATTCTGTGGTCCTGCTCTGGCAGGGGTTTGGAATGGATGATCTCCAGAGCTCCCTTCCAACCCCTCTGATCCTGTGAGTGGAACTGTAATAGCAAACTGCTCTAAAATGGTCTTCACAAATGGAGAAATGGGAGCAGGAGAATTTAGATTAGGACTAAAGGTTACCAAGGCTCTTCCCATCACCCAACCATTACCCAGCCCTTGATCACCCAGTGTAAATGTGCTCACTGAATTCCTTTGCAGCAGAAAAAAAAGACATATGTTTAAAAGAATCCTCCTTCCCTCTTCTGTTTCCACCCTCTTCACCCTGAAATCTTCTCTTACAGTGAAGAAAACTCACTCCAGCTCTTGGCTGTCTCAGTGCAGGAACAAGAAGGTCCAGAGGCACATCCCAAGGTAACTTCACTGCAGTGCCAGCCAGAACTGCCTCCCCAGAGCAGCTCTGGATGATGGCTGGAGGGGCAAAGCTCTGCTCCAGCTGCCTTGCCCCAAAGCAGGTACAACACACAGAGAGGGAACCCCAGCTCAGGCTGTGTGCCTGGCATGCCAGCAATTAAACTGCAGATCAAAAGGCACAGAAATGTGCATGCTGCCTGGCTTATTAGGAGCAGCTCTGGCTTGGATTGCCTCCAGGCCTTTCCAACAACGTTGATTTTAATTACTTTAATGAGAGATAAAATGATCTGAGGTGTGTCAGCTCAATGGGGCAAGGGACAGTGGCTCCAGGATCATTAGTTCAGCAGTTAAGAGTACATTATCTTATCTTATCTTATCTTATTGGAGCTGTAACCAGCTCCTGAAGCCCAACTTGCTGCCCTGATTGAAGCTGGGAAAACAAATCAGAGGCAGCTTTGAAACCAGGTCCTATTGGTTCTGCAACCCACTTTCAACAGGCTGCCTCTTTGGTGATCCACTGTAAGGGGGGGGAAAAAATGCTTGCAGAGGGGAAAAAAACCCAAAACAACAAAAAGAAGACAAATTTAACATGCTGTGGGCCTGTCTTCCACAAAGCATTCACAAGAAGCATTTAAAATGAACTTTTTGAAGTGGCTGAGTTTATCTAAACCAAATTAAGATGAAGCAAACCGAGGCCACTTCAGTTCTTAAGGGAAGCTCAAGCTGCTAAGCAAGGGCCCTGTGCATCTGCTCAGCAGTGTTAGCAGTCCTGGGTGCTTCCTCTCCAGCCCAGCAAAGGCAAGACAGAGCAATTTAGCTTCATTTGCAATGAAAAGGAATTAAATTGCCTTGTAGGACCTGGTATCTGCTGCAGGTGGAAGCTGTTCACAGCTACAAAACTCAGCTGCCACACAATTAATTTGAAGCAGGGGTAAAGGTGATTATGCCTCTTGTGCCATGAGTGTTGGATACAAGGATATAAAATGGGTAAATTCATCCCATTTAATTGGTTGCTAGGCCTAGGAAGAATAGGATGAAACTAAGAATTTTGCTTCCCAAATTGGTGGTGCCTGCACTTCAAAGTACAGCCATTCCTCGTGGTCACAGGATCACAGCTCACAGGATGTGAGGGGATGGAAGGGACCTCTGAAGATCACAGAGTCCAAGTCCCCTGCCAGAGCAGAACCATAGAATGCAGCACAGGTCACACAGGAACACATCCAGACAGGGCTGGAAAGGCTCCAGTGGAGACTCCACAACCTCTCTGGGCAGCCTGCTCCAGGGCTCTGTGACCCCCACAGTGAAGAAGTTTCTCCTCATGTTGAGGTGGAGCCTTCTGTGCTGGAGTTTCCATCCATTGCCTCTTGTCCTACCTCAGGGCACAAGTGAGCAGAGCCTATCCCTGTCCTTTCCTTCCTGACCCCCAACCCTCAGATATTGATAGATATTTATTAAATCCCCCCTCAGTCTTCTCTTCTCCAGACTGAACACCCCCAGGGCTCTCAGCCTCTCCTCCCCAGGCAGTGCTCCAATCCCTTCAGCATCCTCATAGTCTTCCCTTGGACTCTCTCCAGCAGATCCCTGTCCCTCCTGAACTGGGGAGCCCAGAACTGGATGCAATATTCCAGGTAGGGCCTCACTAGGGCAGAGGGGGAGGAAAACCTCCCTGAACCTGCTGGACACACTCCTCATCATGGAGGATGAGAACTGCTGGCTGTTTCAGCTTGGAATTAGAAATGGAATTTCAGGAAAATGGGATGAAACTAAGAATTTTGCTTCCCAAGGAAAAAAATCCTTTCCTGACCTCTCCTCTCATGGTAGAGTCCAATTCATAAGGCAGGCACAGCAGTGGTAACTGAAAGCCATCCCTGGAGATTCCAGCTCATCCAGCACTCAGATTCCTACTTCAGGCTTCATCTTTTTCTCTGTCTTAGAAATAATTTGGGGGTTTTGTGCAAGTCCTTGGAATAATTCAACTGTCTTGTGGCTTGGGGAAGTCAGCTGCAGCTTTCAAACAAGCCTCAAGTGCCCTCAGAGAGCAGCACTCCAAACACATGAGTGATGTCTGAGAAGCAAAGCCAAGAAGGTCATTACTGAGAACAAAGACTCTGCTGCAGGTACCTGAATGCAGCCAGCACTGGAGAGGCCAAGACTGTCAGGTTGATACCCAAGTTCTCATGTGAAGAAGTTCTGTCTGCAAGGATTGAGGTGAAAAGCTAAAGCTCTGGATCTAGCATTCCATGTAACAGCCACTATGGAATAGCCATTGGAGGCAGCAGGTAGAATCAGAGCGGAGGTTTGGTTGGGAAAGACCTTGAAGATCAAGGCCAGCTGTTGACCTAACACCATCATGACCATTAAACCATGTCCCCACATACGTTTTACCACCACCATGACCATTAAACCATGTCCCCACATACGTTTTACCACCACCATGACCATTAAACCATGTCCCCACATATGTTTTACCACCACCATGACCATTAAACCATGTCCCCACATACTTTTTACCACTACCATGACCATTAAACCATGTCCCCACAATTTTTTTAACACCACCATGGCCATTAAACCATGTCCCCACATATTTTTACCACCACCATGGCCATTAAACCACATCCCCTGGTGTCATGTCTACACATGTTTGGAACAACCCCAGGGACAGTGATTCCACCACCTTCCTGGGCAGCCTGTTCCAATCCCTTACCACTCTTGCAATAAGGAAATTTTTCCTAATCTCCAACTCATTCCTCCCCTGGCACCATTTCAGGTCATTTCCTCTCCTCCTATCACCTGATACTATGGAGAAAAGCCCAACCCCCACCTCACTCCAACCTCCTTTCAGGGAGTCCCCTCCCTGGAGGTGTTCAAGGCCAGGCTGGATGAGGCTTGCAGCAACTTGGGTTAGTGGAAAGTGTCCCTGCCTAGTCCCCAACCCTGGGGGAGTTGGAACTGGATGATCTTTAAGGTCCCTTCCAACCCAAACCATTCTTTTACTCTATGAGTTGTAGAGAGCCAGAAGGTCTCCCTTCTCCAAGCTGAACACCCTCAGTTCCCTCTGCTGCTCCTCACCAGCTCTGTTCTCCAGACCCTTCCTCAGCTTTGTTGCTTCACTCTAGAGATGCCTCAGCCCTTCAATGCCTTTTTTGTAGCAAAGGGCCCAAAACTGAACCCAGGAATCATGGTGTGGCCTCACCAGTGCCTAGTACAGGAGGACAAACACTGCCCTGGTCCTGTTGACTACACTATTGGTGAGCCAGGCCAGGATGCCAGTGGCCTTCTTAGCCACCTGGGCACACCCTGGCTGATGTTCAGAACACAGTGGAAAGAAGAATATGTTGTAAAGGGGGAGATGGATCAGTGACCTGCTGACTGCAGAGTTAACTCTGTTAGTTCTTGCTTTGCCAGTGGCTGATAATTGGTTCTCTGACCTGCTCCAGGCTCTGGTGCATGCTCCCAGGAGAACCAAGACTTCTCTGGAGATTTTCAAGACCCATTTGGATGTGTTCCTGTGTGGCCTGTGCTAGATTCTATCATCCTGCTCTATCAGGGGGGTTGGACTTGATGATCATAGAATCAGTCAGGGTTGGAAGGGACCACAAGGATCAGCCAGTTCCACCCCCCCTGCCATGGCCAGGGACACCTCACACTACAGCAGGCTGGCCAGAGCCTCATCCAGCCTGGCTGCAAACACCTCCAGGGATGGAGCCTCAACCACCTCCCTGCACAACCCATTCCAGGCTCTCACCACTCTCATGGGCAAGAACTTCTTCCTCACATCCAGCCTGAATCTCCCCACTTCCAGCTTTATTCCATTCCCCCCAGTCCTGTCACTCCCTGATAGCCTAAAAAGTCCTTCCCCAGCTTTCTTGGAGCCCTCTTCAGATGCTGGAAGGCCACAAGAAGGTCACCTCAGAGCCTTCTTTTCTCCAGACTGAACAGCCCCAACTCTCTCAGTCTGTCCTCATAGGATCTTCAAATGTTCCTTCCAACCCCTATGATCCAACAGCACTTCAAGCTTGGCTGCCTCTTCCCTGACTGACACAGCAGGGCTGCATAAACAGTTGTCTGCCCTTGAAGATGCTAAGGCTTGTCCAGGTCTATCTGCTAATCCAGACTGTACCTCTTCCACAGTCCCCCAGGCTCTGCCATCCCCTGGCAGGAGTGGCAGTACCTAACATTTGCTTGGCAGACCTGATGAGGAAGAGGAACAGCCCCAGGAGAGGAAGGTCTGAGAGAAGGCATGGAAGTCTGAACACAGAGCAGGGCAGGAGAGCAGAGTGCTGGCTGCAGTACCCTGTGGGGCACTCAGAAATGAGCTGTTCAGGATGTCCCCAGAGCTGTCACACACAAAGGTGTCTCATTGCCCACACAGGACCAAAGAAACTGCAGCCGCTTGGCCCAGCAGGGCTCCCACAACAGAGACTAAACCTTCTAGCTCCGGATGGTGTAAGGGTTGTGCTCCTGTTGCTGCAGAGCTGCCCTTGCCTGGCTTCCCCATGGTGCTGCAGATGCTGTGTGTGGCAGGTGCAGCACTCCAGAAAGAAGAGCACTTGGGAAAAAATCTCTTGGCTCTCTCAAGATTATTTTTGGGGGGGGGGGTTTGGTTGGGTTGTTTGTTGTTGTTTTGGTTTTGGTGGTGGTTTTTTGCCATGTCTATACATCTCTAAACCCCAAAACCTGAACTCTCACCAAGAAAACTACCCCAGGTTTTACAAGGAGCTAGAAAAACCTCCTCAAATGGCAGAGTGCAGCTTTGCTGATTGGAACAGGGGCATGATTTTACAGCTGGATAACTCAAGACATTCCAGGAAAGGAAGCAAGTGCCCATGAACCTCATTAGGAAGGCAGTAATTGGCTCATTCCAGTGAGCTTAATACCTGCTACCACCTCCACACATCAGTGAGATCTGAGCCTTCTGACCCAGCTGTGTGCTGAGCTTCAGGATGGAGTCAAGACAAGGAAGGACTACTGGGCAGAAATGAGGGGAGGAAACTTCTCTGCAGCTTGATCACTGAAATAAAAGTGGCTGTTGGAAGTTTCTGAGTGGTTTTGGAAGAGGGGAAGTGACAGAGGAGATGGATCAGCAGCCAGAGTGCTGGTGAGCAGGTCAAAGCATCCCATAAACATCTTGTCCAGACAGCTGATGCTTTAGTGCTGAACATCATCAATCCTTGGGCACTTTTCTTGCTGCTCTAAGAGAAAATGGCAAAGCTGAATGCTGGGTTTTATAGTCTTGAGAGGTTGATACTGCAGCTGTGACCTGGGTCATAGGTCCAGGTGAGTGTGTGTGAGGCTCTGTGGAACACCAACACTGCTGGGACAAAGCTCAGTTTCCCTCTCAGAATTATGACATCTTTTATGGCTAACTCCTGAGTTAGAGCTCAGCTTTAAAGGCATAACACAAGAGAAAGACAACTTCTGTAGGGGAAAAGTTGTGTTGTTCTGTGGTATTTTGCCCACTTTGTCCTGTCCCAAGGCTGGCTCTGGTCCTCTGCTGTCATCAGCACTCTGCCTGACTCTAGCACAGATCTTACCTGAGGGCATCACAGGATGTTGAGGCTGAAAGATGGGAACCAACCATAAGCATTCCCAGCAGTGCTAAGAAGGAAATTAGACATGGATGGATAAAGGTAGTCTGAGAAGGACACATTGGTGCTCCTGGAGACTTCTGAGCTTGAGAGAATGGGAAAGGAAAGGAGGAGTCATGAGGTTTAGGGTAACAGGTTGGACTCGATGATCTTTGAGGTTTCTTCCAACCTTCTTGATTCTGTGATTCTATGACTCTGTGAACTGACTGCATCCCAAAGGATTCTGCTTTGCAGAGCCAGGGTAGCACCACCACAGAGCAAAGCCTGACCTGGAGCTGAACTGTGATTCCAGCCAACTGGAACCACCTTAGCCACAATTCTTAGGGATGCTTTAGGATCCCCTCTGTGCTCTCACCACAGGGTGCTGTGTGCCACCTAATACTTTCCTCATCTAGGTGAAAGAAAGAAGACACAGAACATGGCACTACCCCTGCCACAGCCAGCGCTCTGAGCAGGAGGAGCTAGGGAGCTAGGGAATGTGCAGAAGGAACTAGGGAACATGCAGGAGGAGCTAGGAAGGTGTGGAACCTGCAGGAGGAGCTAGTGGAGCTGGGGAACATGCAGGAGGAGCTAGCAGAGCTGGGGAACATGCAGGAGGAGCTAGGGAATATGCAGGAGGAACTAGGGAACATGCAGGAGGAGCTAGGGAACATCCAGGAGGAGCTAGTGGAGCTAGGGATTGTGTAGGAGGAGCTAGTGGAGCCGGGGAACATTGAGGAGGAGCTATGGAACATGCAGGATGAGCTACAGATCACGCATGAGGAGCTAGGGGAGTTGGGGAACATGCAGGAGTAACTGGGGAGCATGCAGGAGGAGCTGGTGGAGCTGGGGAACGTGCAGGAGGAGCTGGTGGAGCCGGGGAACTTTGAGGAGGAGCTGGGGAACATGCAGGAGGAACTGGGGAGCATGCAGGAGGAGCTGGGGAGCATGCAGGAGGAGCTGGGGAACGTGCAGGAGGAGCTGGGGACCATGCAGGAGGAGCTGGTGGAGCTGGGGAACATGCAGGAGGAGCTGGGGAACGTGCAGGAGGAGCTGGTGGAGCTGGGGAACGTGCAGGAGGAGCTGGGGACCATGCAGGAGGAGCTGGTGGAGCTGGGGAACATGCAGGAGGAGCTGGGGAACGTGCAGGAGGAGCTGGTGGAGCTGGGGAACGTGCAGGAGGAGCTGGGGACCATGCAGGAGGAGCTGGTGGAGCTGGGGAACATGCAGGAGGAGCTGGGGAACGTGCAGGAGGAGCTGGGGAGCATGCAGGAGGAGCTGGGGAGCATGCAGGAGGAGCTGGTGGAGCTGGGGAACATGCAGGAGGAGCTGGTGGAACTGGGGAACGTGCAGGAGGAGCTGGTGGAGCTGGGGAACGTGCAGGAGGAGCTGGTGGAGCTGGTGAACGTGCAGGCACATGCGGGGTTTGTAGCTTTCTCCACAAAGGCAATTTCACTTGATGAATTCGCTGCGAATCCTCGCAGCCAGTCCCTTTAAGAGCACGTTCGCCAAAGGGGAAAGACAAACACATCGTTAACCAGAAACAACAGAAACCGAAACCCTGTGATCTGAAACACGGCCAGGAAATCCTGGGAAACCTCCAGGGGCAGCATAAAATTCCTTGCCTTGGGGTGAAGGAGGAGGAAACGGCCAAGCGATGTGTGCAGACTCTGAAAGGCTCAGCCCTCTACAGCCAAGGAGCAGACGGTGTGCAACGACAGGAGTTAGGATCACAGTTACCAGGGCACCCAATTCTTCTGCTCCAAGGCATAAGCTGATCAAGCAGATGGCATCCAAAGGAGCTCTCCCGTTCCAGCGCCATGCACAGCATAATTAGCCAGGCCATGGAAAATCTCTGACACGAATCTTTCAGTCCCAGCAGCCCTTAGAGACAGCAAAGGACATTTTCTGCTGCTGGAAACCTGACTGCAAGGAGAAAACTCAACAAAAAGCAACCCTGCTTGAAGCTGGAGCAGCAAGGAGTTGATGACCCAGCTTGTGTGGACAGGAGGGAAAAAACAAAGCCCACCAACAACAAACCATCCAACAATGACTGTGTTGGATTGGTCCACTTCAAAGTGATTTGCTTTCCTCACAGCAAAAGGGGAGTTCAGGAGCTGCCTGGCAGCCCCAGGGAATCTCAGCTAGCAGCAATCCCAGGGCTGCCTGCTGGAAGCAGCAAGGCTAAAGAGGCTGGGAGGGGACACTGTTGTCCACTTCAGTGGTAGCTGATTTTTTTTTTCTTGGAAACCTCAGATAATAAATTTGGATGGGGTATGAAATGTGGGTTTTTTCCCCCTCTTCTTTAATTCAAGTCCTTACACAGATCTGAATGCCAAAGCTGCTGTGCATACCACTGGAACTGCTGCATGTGCCAAGAAGCAATCCCTGCAGGGTGTTGCAAGCCCTCCAGATGCCTGAAAAGTGCTTTCTAATAGCTGTGTCACCACCTCTGTGCTTTTAGATCAAGGACAGGACCTGGGCCTTTCTAAAGAGCCCAGAGAGATGAAATTTTTGATGTCCAAGAGGTGCTGAGCAGCCTCAGTTTGTCTTGAATGCTGATGAAGCTCTCTGAGCATCACAGACAGCCCTGAGCTTTCCCCCCTCAAGCTGCCTCCTCAAACTCATCAGAACACAAGTTTCTGTCTTGCTGGAAATGTCAATCCTTAAACCAGACTTTCAGCTCACATTCAAGGGAAACTCAGCATTTTCTAGTGGAGAAAGGAAATGAGTCCTTCTCTTCCAGATGGAGTCACCAAGCCATTTTACATGGATGGTGCTGGCACTTCCATGCACATACTGCAGCACCATTTCAATCTGAATGCTCTCTGCAGATCATAGAATGGTCCAGGCTGGAAGGGACCTCCAAAGCTCATCCAGTCCAACCCCCTCTGCACTCAGCAGGGGAATCCCCAACTAGATCAGTTTGCCCAGGGCCCTGTTGAGTCTTGCCTTGAGTATCTCCAGGGATGGAGCCTCAGCCACCTCCCTGGGCAACCTGTACCAGTGTTCCACCACCCTCATAGTAAAGAAGTTCTTCCTAACACCCAATCTAAACCTGCTCTGCTCTAGTTTGAAGCCATTGCCTCTCGTCCTGTCCCTGCAGGACTTTGCAAACAGTCTCTCTCCATCCTTCCTGTAGCCCCTTCAGGTACTGGAAGGTTGCTATTAGGTCTGCCCAGAGCCTTCTCTTCTCCAGGCTGAACACCCCCAGCTCCCTCAGCCTGTCCTCATAGCAGAGCTGCTCCAACCCCCTGATCGTTTTTGTGGCCCTCCTCTGGACCCTCTCCATCAGGTCCATGTCCTTTGTGTACTGAGGGCTCCAGAGCTGCACACAGCACTCCAGGTGAGGTCTCAGCAGAGCAGAGCAAAGTGGCAGAATCACCTCTCAGGCTCTGCTGGCAATGCTGCTTTGGATGCAGCCCAGGCTGGGATTTGCCTTTTGGGCTGCAAGCTCACACTGCCTGCTCCTGTCCAGCTCCTCATCCATCAGCACCCCCAAATCCTTTTCCTCAGGGCAGTTTTTATCACCTCATCCCCCAGTCTCCATTTAACTGGGATCACACCAAGTGCAGGATTACTCAGCCACCTGCACTGTTGCCATCTTCTCCTGAACAGCTTTTATTTAAACAAAATGGGAGCTTCATATGAATAAAACCCCAAACCCTGCCAGTTTTCCTTCTGGTTCCTCTGTCTGTAGCTGTTCCAGCTCTGTGCTTGGCTCAGCAGTTGTGCTGGCCAGTGGGAAGAAGCAATTGTTTGAAAATGAAGCAGGATAGATTGAGGTTGTACATCAGGAGGAAGTTCTTTACAATGAGGGTGGTGAAATACTGGAACAGGTTGTCCAGGGATGTGATTGAGGTCCTGTCCCTGGAGACATCCAGCATTAGACTTGATGTGGTCCTGGACAACCTGTTCTAGTCAGAAGTGTCCAGGCTGACTGCAGAGGGGTTGCCCAAGATGACCTTTGAGAGTCCTTTCCAACCCAAAGCAATCTGTGGATCTGTGACCTCTATACAGCCTCAGTATCTTGGGTCACTCTTATGTCCACCAGGATTATTTCCCCTGCCATTTACCATCTGCATGTAGGAGACTCCTAATTGTCATGCTGTACATGCCTGGGCTCCTGAGGTGTGCTCTGGGGCAAGCAGAACATCCTTGACAAAAGTTATCCTTTTGTACCTGTGCCTTAGGCATTGTCTGGTTCCAGCAATCACTGCAGGTCCTGCCAGTTTCTTGCTTAAGAACTCTTGGCTGCACTAAATGCAGGACATGAACCATGGGGATTCCTCATCTCAGGAGTTTAATTACCTCTTTGACTGAAGTAAATGTTGTATCAAGTGGCTAGAGGGAGGTCATGGTTGGAGTGATCTCCTCACACACAGATTAGAGGCACAGCCTCCTGTATCCACCACTGGCTCCTAATGAGGAATTTCAGATTCAGCAGCTTGAAAGCAATCACAGAAATACAGCTGAACAGTGCCAGCAGAGGATATGATGCTTTCATTGCTCTGAGTTTTGCCTCCATGTCCCTTTTTTCTCTCCTTTCTTTCAGCTGTTTGAAATTGTCTGTCTTCCTTTTGCTCTAGAAGCTGCATCAGAGGTGCTGGGAGCTGCATCTGGATGCTGAGAGTGATTAAAGAAGCCAAAGGAGTTGGTTTCTCTCTGCCTGGGCTTGGATGAGGCAAGCAAACTTGGCACAGCTTCATAGAGGAAGGGTTATTAGCAGCTCCACAGGAGAGGAGAAACATCTTGCTGACCTGATTTATTTACTGTCCCCCCTTCCCAGCCCTACCCTGTTCCTCTTCACACCAAACCCAGCCTTCCCTGAGCAAAGGGTGAGTGGAGGGAAAATGCAAGAGGAAAAGCTGCAACAAAATGAGCTCCCTGAATCTGAAAAGTTTCATTGCAAATCCCCAGTAGTCTTGGTGGACCAGGCCAAGGGCTGGAGACTGGGAAACCAGACATTAGTTCACTCCTTGGTGCCTCCATAGCCTCCATAAGCTATATAGATGTAGCTTAGCAGCCCTGGGGACAGGCAGAGAGCCATAGAACTGTTGGGGCTGGAGGAGATCTTTGAGACCATCAAGGCTCACCTGGAGCTCACATCCCACCACTGCTGCTAAGCTAAGTCATGGTGACTGTCTTGAGCTCCAGAGTAAGGTCAAATTCATGCTGAGCACTGTGCCTGCTTCCAAACTTTCCCATCCAGAGCAGGAGGAAGGTGTTTCAGCAACAAATCTTGCCCCTTGGTTCTCATCTTTAAACTTCTTGAACCTGGTCCTTCAGAGTTATAAAGGTTATTGCAGAAAATTCAACGCCCTTACTGCCAGAGGCTGGGAATCTAATAACTGAAGACACTTAAAAAGTGCCTAAAAGTAGGAATTTAATAACTGAAGTCTGGTTTTTGATCGTGACTCTGGAGTATGGGTATCCTGAAGATCAAATTGTTCAATAAGAGATGTCCTGGAGGATGGTGTATTTCTTTTTCACAAGGTTCCTCAAGCATTTAGGGAGCCAGATGCCAACATTTCCCCCTTGCTCCCACTCTGACACACTGCAGCAGGCTTTCCCCTCCTGGGATGCAGCCCTGGGATGCAGCAGAACTTCTCAGCAGCAAAAAGCTAATCCCAGTGACTTTTCAGGAAGAATTCAGCTCTTCCAACTGGATGTTTTGTCCCACATCCAGCCCCTCCCTTGCCATTGCCCTTCTCCTGCCAGGCTAATTTTCTGAGCAGAAAGGCACAGCTGAACCTTCACACTTCAGCCACAGAGACTCCTTTCAGCTGTAAAAGCCACTGCACAGCACCAGGACACTGAATGTGTCCTTTCTCTTCTCCAGGCTCTTCTGTGCAGACAGGGCCAGAGTCATCCTGTCTGCCCCAGAGGGCAAACCTCCTGGGGAAGAGAAGTCCTTCCAAAGCAGGTTGTGATGATGGGTCAGAGATGTGGTGGAGGTCCCATGCCTGCAGACATTTGAGGTCAGACTTGATGGGGCCCTGGGCAACCTGATCTGTGTCCCTGCTTACTGCAGGGGGGTTGGACAAGATGACCTTGGAGGGTCCCTTCCAACCCAATGCATTCTGTAATGATTCTATGATGTCAGAGCTCCAGCCCCAGCACTATCCAGACCTGAACTCTCCCACGTTGCTCTTTCCCATGGACCTGCTCTCTCTCCAAACACATCTGCCCAGCAGTCTTCCTCAAGAAGGATGTCACCTAAGGCCTAAGCCATCTGCTTACCTCCATGCCACCAGAGCTGTTGCCAGACATTAGACTCTGTGGGCTGTTGTCATCTGTGCTGTTCTGGGTTCATCTCAGGTAGGTTAAGAGCTTCCTAACCTCTGACATTGGCTGGCATAGCTGATCAGATAGCTGCTGGCTCACCTGGTTCTGTCAAAAAGGGTTTAAAAACTTCAGCAAACAAACCCTCCTACTATTAGCAATGTTTTAAGCTAATCCAGATCATTCTGATGGAATTGGGCTAGTGAACAATTCTAGCTGTCGGATCAGAAGTGCCAACTTCTGGCAAGGGACAAGGCAGTGAGCAGCTGGAGAGGGACAGAACTCTGTAACTTCTCCCTCAGCAGCTCTGAAGAGCAGGCAGGAGGACAAGGCTGCTCACCCAGCCCATTTCCAACCCCTGTGCTGCCCAGGCAAAGCAGGTTCCACAGGCAGGTTCCAACCAAGACTGCTTCTAAATTAGGCATAGAATAGGACAGCTGGATCTGATGGAGTCGGTAGAGGTCATGCTCCTTGCTTTGTCCCCTCAAGGCAGTGCCACAGTGTCATCAGCCAGCCAGGATCATGGCTGCAACCAAGATCTGCCCTGGTGGGTCCAGGAGCAAGTACAAAGGCATGGATGTGTGGTTGTGACATGGCAGTGAACCATGCCACAAACACTGTCCTAACGCAGGGCTTGTAAGGTGGCATCAGGGTGACAGCAGCATTCTGGTTATGAGTCACCCTTGGCCCATGGGCTGAATAATTCAATATTCCAATGATCCCAACACAAGAGGTCAAGCAGGTCAGGGCTTACTGCCTAGGACTGAAAGAGTGGACACAGAGCTCCCATGTCTAGGACTGAAAGAGAGGAATCAACGCTCTCTTGTCTAGGACTGAAAGAGAGGAATTAAAGCTCCCTTGTCTAGGACTGAAAAAGAGGAATCAGAGCTCCCATGTCTAAGACTGAAAGAGAGGAATCAGAGCTCCCTTGCCTAGGACTGAAAGAGAGGAATCAGAGCTCCCTTGTCTAGGACTGAAAGAGTGGACTTAGAGCTCTCTTGTCTAGGATTGACAAGTTTAGGAACAAGTTCTTTACTATGAGGGTAGTTGATCACTGCAACAGGTTGTCCAGGGAGGTGTTTGAGGCTCCATTCCTGGAGGTATTCAAGGTGAGGCTCAACAGGGCCCTGGGCAACCTGATCTAGTTGAGGATGTCCCTGCTGACTGTGGGGAGGTTGGACTGGATGACCCTTGGAG
>VXBD01005864.1:87095-111189 GCA_013399975.1 Indicator maculatus
CTATGATTCCATGATTCTAAGTTCCCAGCAGCCAAGCTTACATCAACTGTGGACAGCTTTCCAGTTACCAGCTGGCATGTCAGTGCAGGACTCTCCACTCAACAGCCTGGTGAACAGTCTCCAGTTAGCCAGGTGGGATATTGGGTATTGGGATGTGGTTAGGATTTGGGTACAGCCCTTTGGGCTCTGACTTGAGAGTGGTTGTGGCAGTGCAGACACCAACCTCACAGTGCTAGCTGAGCACTAGGAATCATAAAATCACAGATTCACAGAATGGGTTGGAAGGGACGTTAAAGCTCATCCAGCTCCAAACCCCTTCCATGGGCAGGGACACCTCCCACCAGCCCAGCTTGCTCAAGGCCTCATCCAACCTGGTCTTGAACACCCCCAGTGAGGGAGCGTCCACAGCCTCCCTGTTCCAGTGTCTCTCCACCCTCACTCTAAAGAATTTCTTCCTAATCCCCAGTCTCAATCTGCCTTCTTCCCTCTTAAAGCCATTGTCCCTCTCCTGTCACTGCAAGCCCAATCCCTGTGCTCCCCAAGACAATCCCTTCAGCATTCTCTTTCAGTCCCTCTGCTGACCCCATTCTAGTCCAGTGCTAGTCTCCCTAGGAGCTTAAGAGGATGCCTTGCTGTGAAGCTGAGCTCCAGGAAGAGCAGAAGATCCCTGCAGCTGCCTGGGGATGGAAGCTGTGATCCCAGAGCTCTCTACCTGAGGTTAGATTCTCAAAGCAAGTCTGCTGAGGGGAGGGAAGCCTTTACCCACAGGTTTCCTCCATGCAAAGAGGCCTCCCCTGTTTTGTTTACACCTTGCAAACACAGACACAGGCAGCAAAAATTGGCCTCCTTGACTGGCTGTAACAGGCATTTGTCAGGCACTGTGGGGCCAGCTGCCACATGCACAGTTTGCAAGACGTTGTGCAGCACCTCCCTGCTTGAAACCCCTCCTCTCCCCTGAGCAAAGACTTGTCTCTGCCATCTGCAGAGTCCCTCTGAAGGGGAAGGGGAATCTGTAATGACTATTTACCATTATCCACAGCAATACATTATTCATGCTTCCCTCCACCAGCAAAACCTTCCCTTCCCTGCTATTAAGCTGGTAGATATTAAAGCAGAACAGCAGACCCTCTGGGACTGCAGATGACTTTGCACAGGTCTCATTAGCATAGGCTCTCAGATTAATCAGTATATTCATTAGGTAGCTATTTCACTACTAGGGCTTAGTCAGGATCATAGAACTATAGAAGTGTTGAGCTCAGAAGAGACCTTTGAGATCATTAAGTCCAAGCACTCGCCCAGAGCTCACAGTGCCACCGCTGCTGCTAAGCCACTGCCCCACAGCCCTCAGCACCACGTCCAGGAGTCTTCTGAACACCTCCAGGGATGGTGACTCCACCACCTCCCTGGGCAGCCTGGGCCAGTGCCTGAGAACCCTTCCTAATATCCAACCTGAACATCCCCTGGGCACAACTTGAGGCCCTTTCCTCTTGTCCTGTCACTTGCTGCATGTGAGAAGCGACCAACTCCCACCTGACTCCAGCCTCCTTTGAGGGAGTTGTGGAGGTCTTCCCACAACCTCCTCTTCTGCAGAGTGAACAATCCCAGTTCCATCAGGTGTTCCTCATCAGGCTTGTGCTCAGGGCACTTCACAAGCTTGGTTGCTGCTGGGAACCTGTGCCCTGCTGCTTTAACTGGACTGAGAGCACAGCACCAGCATCAGCTCTGCTGGCAAGCACAGAATGAGCTGGTGCCATGGCACTGAGGCAGATAGCCAAGGTGTTGGCAAACCACCATGGCACTGAGGCAGATAACCAAGGTGCTGGCACACCACCATGGCACTGATGCAGACAGCCAAGGTGTTGGCACACCACCATGGCATTGAGGCAGATAACCAAGGTGTTGGCACACCACCTGGCACTGAGGCAGATAACCAAGGTTTTGGCACACCACCATGGCACTGAGGCAGATAACCAAGGTGTTGGCACACCAGAATCTGGAGGGGACTGAGGGGCTTGGACATTTTAGGGAGCTCAGGAACAGCTCTACGAGACAATGAGATGCTGCCAGTGTCCTTCAGCTGAGATGCCAGGCAGGTCCTGGCAGCTCAGGATTATTTAAAGGGCATTTAATATCCAGGAAGCTAAATCCTTCCCTACTGGCTTGGCAAAATTCCAGCTTCCTTCCTCAGTTCCTGATTTATGGCACACCATATTCTCCATTTTCTACCCCAAAATGTTGCTGTGATGAGCCTGTGGTGTGTTTCTCTTTGGAGCTGTGTGACCATGGGTTTGATTGGATGGACTCCTGCCCAGGATGTGAGGTTGAGCAGAAAGGAAAGCACATCCCCCCCACTAGGATGTGAGTTTGAGCAGAAAGGAAAGCACATCCCCACCACCACCCCTCAGGATGTGCCAGGGCAGGAGCAAGAAAACAACTCCAAGCAGTCAGAGAGCTGGGAAGTGGATTCCTTAAGCCAAGCACTCTGTCTGCCAAGGCTGTTCTAGCTGGGAAAAAGAGATCAAACAGTGCTCCTGTGAGATCACTTGCACAGAGACATAGTCCTGGGTCCAGGAGAAGTCTTGTCTGGAAAGGGAAGAACCACAGAACCAGGACTGTAGCCAGGAAAATTGTAAGGTGAAAGCTGATCCACCTACTGATGACAAAGCAGAAAGGATCAAGGGGAGTGTGATACCTTTGGGTCTTTGGGCTGCCTCCAGCTAAGAAGGGAGAGGCTTCGCACTTGAGATGTTTTAGCCCAATTACCACTCCTCAAGGATCCAGATGGATGGGTGGTGTGCTCCATCAGAGCCTTCAACCCCCTTCTAACTACCACGTTTCAGTGACTTCTCTATAAGCTCGGTGGCTTCTTGAGAAAACAGAAGGTCAAGGAAGTAAAGGCTAATACCTGTGACCTTTCACAGCTGAAATCCCCAGCCAAATGCAAAGGAAAACTTCTGGACCCTCAAAGCTTTCCATGGTTACAGCTTTGTCCCCAGGAATAAGTCACAGTGCAGTAGTTTGTTGCATTTGCAGTCTTGCAAACAGCCAAGATGGAGCACTGCATCCAGTTCTGGAGCCCCTGTCACAGGAAAGATCTGGAGGTGCTGGATGTGTCCAGAGAAGGGCCATGAGGATGAGCAGAGGGCTGGATCCCTTCTCCTATGAGGGCAGACTGAGAGAGTTGGGGTTGTGCAATCTGGAGAAGAGAAGGCTCTGAGGAGACCTTCTTGTGGCCTTCCAGCATCTGAAGGGGGCTCCAAGAAAGCTGGGGAGGGACTTTTTAGGGTGTCAGGGAGTGATAGGACTGGGGGGGATGGAGCAAAAATAGAAATGTGGAGATTCAGATTGGATGTTAGGAAGAAATTCTTCCCCAGGAGGGTGGTGAGAGACTGGCACAGGTTGCCCAGGAAGGTGGTGGAAGCCTCATCCCTGGAGGGTTTTGCAGCCAGGCTGGATGTGGCTGTGAGCAACNCCACTACATCAGGTTGCCCAGAGCCCTGTTTAGCATCACCTTGAATATCTCCAGGGATGGGACCTCAACCACCAAACTGAGCAACCTCTTCCAGTGCTTGACCACCCTCATGGTGCAGAANATGTTTGAAATGCAACAAAAATCACCACAGAACCATGGAATGGTTTGGGTTGGAAGGAACCTCCAAAGGTCATCCAGTCCAACCCCCTCTGCAGTCAGCAGATCACCACTACATCAGGTTGCCCAGAGCCCTGTTTAGCATCACCTTGAATATCTCCAGGGATGGGACCTCAACCACCAAACTGAGCAACCTCTTCCAGTGCTTGACCACCCTCATGGTGCAGAACTTGTTCCTGGCATCCAATCTAAATCTGCTCTTCTCTAGTTTGAAACCACTGCCCCTTGTCCTTTCACTGCAGGCCTCTGGAAGCAGTCCCTCTGCAGCCTTCTTGTAGCCTCTTCAGGTACTGGAAGGTCACTGTTAGGTCTCCCCAGAGCCTTCTCTTCTCCAGGCCCCCCTAGGAGCCTTCTGTGGGCCAATTTTCAGAAGGGATGGTTTGGTAGGGGGTGTTCAGACAGAATGACCCAAGCTACAGTGACCAAGGCTGGTGCCTCCAGCTGCTACACCATTCAGATCATAAATCTAAATCTGGGAAAATCAGAGATGAAGGAAAGTGCAAATTGGTCTTATCCCTCCTGCCAAGCTTGGCTGAGCTGCTTCTGAAGCAAGTACAAAAGGGAGAATTGGATAAAGCTTCAAAGCAATCTAGCACATGGGAAAGGCATCATCTGGAGATGTCAATGGGAGAGGTGAAACAGAATTGCAGCCAGTAAGAAAATAGAGTTCACACCCACCCTGACCCCTCTCTGCCTCCCTTCTGTCACTAGAAAATTTCTGCTTTATAATGAAAGTAAGAAAACTTGCAAACTTCAAATCTTATTAAAAGGGAAACAAACCCAAGCTGCAAACTTTTCTGTTAGAATGATGCAGTTGGGAATTTCTGCCAGAAAAATAACACAAGACAAGGTGAGAGAGAGGCAGTACTGGTGTTTTTGAACCATTCAGCTGATTTCTAATCTAAATCCCTGCAGACTGTTCTGGAAACCTCACTCCAGGTTGTTTCAAACCTCCACCTTGCAAGCACAGCATCTACTGCAGCTTTATTAAGTGCAATCTATTATTGCTGCTCTGAGCTGCAAACCTCTTACAAGTTGCAAATCATCTTCTATTGGTTCTTTATGCAGTTGTTATCAGAGAGTCATAGAGTCAGAGAATCAGTCATAGAGTCAGAGAATCAGTCAGAGAATCAGAGTCAGAATCAGTCTGAGAATCACAGAGTCACAGAGTCATAGAGTCAGAGAATCACAGAATCATAGAGTCACAGTCAGAGAATCAGTCATGAAATCATAGAATCACAGTCACAGAATCAGTCACAGAGTCACAGAATCAGAGTCACAAAATCACAGAGTCACAGTCACAGAATCAGAGTCACAGAATCACAGAGTCACAGAATCAGAGTCACAAAATCAGAGTCACAGAGTCACAGAATCAGTCACAGAGTCACAGAATCAGAGTTACAGAGCCACAAAGTCACAGAATCAGTCAGAGTCACAGAATCACAGAGTCACAGAATCACAGTCACAGAATCACAGTCACAGAATCACAGAGTCACAGAATCACAGAGTCACAGAGTCACAAAATCAGAGTCACAGAGTCACAGAATCAGAGTCACAGAGTCACAAAATCAGAGTCACAGAGTCACAGAGTCACAGAATGGTTTGCGTTGGAAATGACCTCCAAAGCTCATCCAGTCCAACCCCCCCTGCAGTCAGCAGGGACATCCTCAACTAGATCAGGCTGCTCAGAGCCCCATGGAGCCTCACCTTGAGTATCTCCAGGGATGGAGCCTCAACCACCTCCCTGGGCAACCTGTTCCAGTGTTCCAGCACCCTCATGGTGCAGAACTTGTTCTAACATCCATCATTGTTTACTCTGTTTTCTTTCCCACAGGAAAGCCTTTACCCAGGAGCTAAAACCCTTCTGGAGAGAAGGTTCATTGCACTGCAGTGTAGATGAAAATAACTTCAGCAGTAACTGCTTAATTGTTTTGAATTATTATTGGTAATAGGAATTGTGCCTTTGATTTGCTGGAAGGCCATGATCAATGATTTAACTTCCACTGCAGCTAATTAGCAACATTTCTGATTGCTGGGAGCTCCAAGTGGCACCAAGTGTTTGCAAACAGATTGTCAAGTGATGATTTTGCCAAACATCATGGGAGGAGGCAATGGCAAAGCTGCCATCAGGGGAAAGCAGAAGAATGGAGAATGATGTGGATGGAGGTGGTTGATGGAGAATGATGTTGATGGAGAATGATATTGATGGAGAATGATATAGATGGAGAATGATATTGATGGAGAATGATATAGATGGAGAATAATATGGATGGAGAATGATATTGATGGAGAATGGTATAGGTGGAGAATGATATTGATGGATAATGATATTGATGGAGAATGATATGGATGGATAATGATATTGATGGAGAATGATATGGATGGATAATGATATTGATGGAGAATGATGTTGATGGATAGTGATATTGATGGAGAATGATGTTGATGGAGAATGATGTTGATGGAGAATGATATTGATGGAGAATGATATTGATGGAGAATGATATAGGTGGAGAATGATATTGATGGATAATTATATAGATGGAGAATGATATTGATGGAGAATGATATTGATGGAGAATGATATTGATGGAGAGTGGATGAACTCTATGGACAGCAAAACCAGCACAGCCTGGAGAATGTCAGCTGCTGACTGCATAGGAAATGAGAAGGATCTGTGAGGGTTAGTGCAGGTATGGATGTGAGGTTTAGTTCTTCCTATCATACAATGGTTTGGGTTGGAAGTGACCTCCAATGCTCATCCAGTCCAATCGCCCCTGCAGTCAGCAGGGACATCCCCAACTAGAGCAGGTTTCCTCAGAACCTCATCAACCTAACCTGGAATGTTTCCAGAGTTGGGGCATCTCCCACCTCTCTGGGCAACCTATGCCAGGGTCCCAGTACCCCATCCTCAAAGACCCCTCAAGGTGTGGTTTTGGTAAAAAAAAAAAAAAACACACACAAAAATTTCTTCCTTCTCCCCAGTATGAATCTCCCTCTTCCAGTTTCAAACCATCCCCCCTTGTCCTGTCACAACAGGCCCTGCTCAGAAGTCTGTTCCCAGCTTTCTGAGTGGTCTCTTGAAGTACTGAAAGACCCCAAGAAGGTCTCCCCAGAGCCTTCTTTTCTCCATGTTTGAGAGTGGAGATTTCTTTTTTCCTTATAGCAATGTCCATGTGGTAATTTCTGTGCATTTGATATTCCCACTAGTGCAAGTGAAAGGGTTTGGCTCTGTTTTGAGAGGATCTAGCCCTGCTGGAAGTGGAGGTGTAGCATGTAGGAGGTTTGAAATTCAGACAGAAGAGAGGTGGAACAAGGCCAGCTCTGCCCTGCAAGGGTATCAGTACAAGAATCACTAAGGAGAAGAAAAATGCATCTCCTTCTTTCAAGATCCTGCATTTCCTCTCCACTCACAGCAGCTGCTGCCTCCATGTGTGCTTTTAAAATAGAATCACAGAATGGGTTGGGTTGGAAAGGACCTTAAAGATCATCCAGTTCCAACCCCCCTGCCATGGGCAGGGACTTCTCCCCCCAGCCCAGGTTGCTCAAGTCCTCATCCAGCCTGGCCTTGAACACCTCCAGGGAGGGGACATCCACAGCCCCCCTGGGCAACCTGTGCCAGTGTCTCCCCACCTTCACTGGCAAGAATTTCTTCCTAATCTCCAGCCTAATCTCCCCTTTTCCAGCACAAAGCAACCCCCCTCATCCTGTCACTCCCAGCCCTTCCCCAGCTCTCCTGGAGCCCCTTCAGGGCTGCTCTAAGGTCTTCCCAACCTCTTCTCTTCTCCAGGCTGAGCTGCCCCAAATCTCAGCCTGTCCCCACAGGGGAGGTGCTCCAGCTGGATCAATAACTGATCAACAATTCTTCAGTCTTGCTCCAATCATATAGAGCAGGAGTCAGCTGCACAGCCTGACCCATGGCAGGGCCCTGGGCTTCACCCAGCAGTGGAAAACTTCTACAATTCATGAGTAGTTCCAGGGTGCTTCTATGACTGCTGCAGCTCCTGGAGTCATACAAAGCAAATGATAACTGAGCTTTGAAACATGGATGTGAAAATGACTGGAAGTGTCTCAGTTCCTCATCACTGATGTGAAGAACAAGTTTCAGATGTCCCCAGGTTATTGTTTCAAGGAAAGGTTCTCTGCATCACTTCCAGTCAGGTCATGAACTGGTGTGAGAGGAGAGAGCAAACATTTGAGCTGACTATGTGCTATCTTTCATAAACCTTGAATGAAGTTTTTGGAGTTGAGATGGAAGAAAGCAAATCCTCATCTTGATGTGTCAGCTGAGAAGGCAGGAAGCAGCATTTCTTCTTTTGTACTGGAGGAGCCTGAAGGTCATCTCCATGAGCTCCAGAGCAGCCATCAGAATCAGAGAGTCATCACAGAATGGCTCAGGTTGAAAGGGGCCTCTGAGATCATCTGCTCCAACCTTCCTGCCATGGGCAGGGACACCTCTCAACTTAGACTCAGCTGCTCAAGGCTTCATCCAACCTGTCCTTGAACACCCCCAGGGAGCAGTGGGGAGCAAAGCTCCTGCTGAGAGTTCTCCATGTGCCAAACTGTCCCCAGCCAGCCCCTCTGATTTCAGAGGTCCTCTGTGCTCCCAAGAGCTGCACCAGGACCTTGGGGAATGGCAGCTTCCCCCACAGGGTCCAGCTGAGAAAAGACGGCAAAGCAGAAGGAGCTCTGGACTCTAATTTTCACATCCTTGCTTTTGCCTCCAAGACAGCAGACTGTCTTTTATCACAACCAGCACTGAACATCCTTTAAAGTACTGAAACAAGAGGCAAAGACAAAGAAGCATGACAAATACCAACTCCTAAATCATTTACCAGGCAGGGTGGGGAGTACAAAGCAGAGCCACTGTGCTCAGCCCTTCATTGATGTTTCAGTGGAAGCTCTTGTTCAGGGAAGGCAAAAAAAGTGCCATTGGAGCCTGACTGTTCAGCTCTCCTGGGGACACTGGGTTTTTTTTCCATATGAGCTGGCAATATCTCAGCTTCTTCCTCCCCTGAAGCTCTTGTTTGCCAATTAGAGACAGGAAACAATTTGTGATAGGTGGGAGGAAGGAGAAGAGGCTGAGGGAGCATTGGAAAGCTGTAAGAAAAACAAGCAAGCAAAGAAACCAACCCAAACCACCACCCAGCAGAGGAACCATGCTGAAAGCTGTTGCCAGTTTAAAATCAACCTCTTGCCAGGATGCTTCACCTTTGTTTCTGTAAACCCCAAAGCTCTACAAGAAGCAGGGAGAAGGTTGAAAAAGCAAGTATGGAAAACAGTTTGTCCCCAGTACAGGAATGATAAAATTTCTCTCTCTTCTTCTGCCAGGTTAAGTAGGTTCAGGGTGAAGAGCCAGACAGGTTTTGCTTTGTTAAATTGGTTTGGAATCACAGAACCATGCAATTTTGAGGTTGAAAGAGACCTTTGAGAGTCAACCACTCGTCCAGAGCTCACAATGCCATCACTGCCACAAAAACCACAGCCCTCAGCACCACATCCACACAGCTGTTAAATGCCTCCAGGAATGGGGACTCCACCACCTCCCTGTGCAGCCTGTTCCAGTGCCTGAGAATCCTTTCTGTGAATGAATTTTTCCTGGTATCCAACCCAAACCTCCCTGGGAACAACTTGAAGCTGTTTCCTCTTGTCCTATCATTTGCTGCATGTGAGAAAAGACCAACCCCCACCTCCTTTCAGGGAGTTGTAGGTGAAGAGGAGCATCAGCTCCCTCAGGGAGTGCTCATCAGATTTGTGCTCAACGTCCTTCAGCAGCTTCTCTGATCTTCTCTGGACCCTCTCCAGCCCCTCAGTGTAGTGAGGGGCCCAAATTCACAGCCAGGATTCAAGGTGTGGCTTCCCCAGTGCCCGGTACAGGGGGACAATCACACCCCTAGACCTGCTGGCCACACTGTTCCTGATGCAAGCCAGGATGCCATTGGCCTTCTTGGCCACCTGAGCACACTGAGGGCTGGCAGATTGCTTAAACCTAGTGACAGAAGATAGGGTCTTGGCTCATCACAGTTAGGACTGTGATAATTTGAATATGAGGCACTTCAAGAGGCACCAAACTGCTCTGCACCAAAGTCAAGCTGCATCAGAGCTGCATCAGTTGGCCCCTGCCTATTCTCAGGCCAGTCTGATGGGCAGCTCCTCACAAGCTTCCATGTTTGCAGTGGTTCCTGGAGTCAGTTAGGAAGGAATGAGCAGCCAAAGTGTTCCACCATGCACAGCTGGACAAGAAGCAGCTGTAACTGGGAGGGTGCTGTCAGTGTGGCACTGAGATTTTTTTTTTCTGCTCTGCAGCCTTTCCTGTGGGCTGCACCCAACTCAAGGGCCAGAGAACCACAAATCTGTTTGGTGTTGAGCCCAGGGAGAGGAGGAGAAGCCTCAGAGCTCTCTTCAGGGTGTGAACCCTACTTACAACTGCAGACTTCAGTGGGTGTTCAGTGAGTGAAACCTGACAAACCTTTTACTACTTCTCTTCCACCACCACCACTTCCCTGGGTGCTCCTCAGAACAGCACCAAGCTGGGCACTGCACATACAGCTCCCAGTCCAGCCTCCCACACAAGACAAGCAGCCTGAAATGCACTGATTTTGAAACACTAGAAAGTCATTTTCTCTGCAATAGAAATGATTTGGTAATTCACTGGCTAGCCCCTCTGTGTTTAAGCTGCATCTCAGAGGATTGTAGAAGAAGGGAGCCACAAAGGAAAAAAAAAAAAAAAGGCCAAATGTGACACAAGGAATGTCCTCAGGGTTGTATTATTTGGAAGTGGAGTTGCCTGGCTCCTCTCACTGAAGAATCCTCTGTGGAAAGCAAACATAATCACTACAGTATTGAATTTCACTGCAAGATTTATGATCTAATTTAAAGGCAAAGGGATTTATTTGTTAATTGTAATAAGTAGCAAGTTCATTACACTCCAGCTTCCAGAGAAACAGCATCTTGCAGAGAGGGGATGAAATATCAGTTTAATTCACTTGCAGGGCAGAAGATAACCAGAGAGATGTCAAGAACTGAGAATAAAAACAGTCCTACCCCTCTGCCAGCAAATTCTCTTTCAAATGCCAGCAAAGCACACATGAAAAGAGACAACAGATCCCTAAGGAGCACTTTCATCTCGAAGTACCAAGCAATGGAGGTAGCTCTTGTCCTCTCCTTTGGACAGAAACAGAGGCACAGGCAAGGTGGATCAGGCTAAAACCAGGATCCTCTGGGATTTTGAGCCACCAGATTGTAATGGTCTGGCTGGAAAGGTGAGCTGGGTGTCCAGTTCAGAGGACAGCATTTCACCTGGCCCATATCACCTTCTCCCATAGCATCCTGCCTCCCATGGGATCAATCCTACCAGGATTGTGCCAGGAGGAGAGGGCTGTGATGGCTCCATGGGACTGGAATCAGTACCCAAAGCCAAAGAGAAGGCCACAGCAGAGGCAGCACTGAGCCACACCTTGACCTCAAGTCACCAAGGAGCTATTTGAGTTGCCAGTGGGAAGGATTAGGTCTAGACTTGTGCTGGGCTTCTGTGGCCAGGCTTTGGCAGCAGGAGGGGGTTACAGAGGTGGCTTCTGTCAGAAGCTGCCAGGAACTTCCCCTAGATTTGAGAGGGCAGCTGGCTCCAGGACAGACCCACTGCTGGCCAAGGCTAGCCACTTCTTTATTGTCTTGCTCTGAGCTCACAGTCTCACAGCCTCACAGAGTATCAGAGGTGAAAGGGACCTCCAGAGATCATCAGATCCAACCCCCCTGCCAGAGCAGCATCACTTAGGGTAGTCTGCACAGGAATGCATCCAGGTGGGGTTGAAAGTCTCCAGAGAAGGAGACTCCACAACCCCCCTGGGCAGCCTGTTCTCTCACCCTCACTGTAAAAAAGTTTCTCCTCATGTTGAGCTGGAATCTTCTATGAGCTGATTGGTAAAAAATTAAACTTTCCCCCACCTCAAGTCTGTTTTGCCAGTGATGGTAACTACTGGATGATCTCCCTGTCCTTATCTCAACCCTCAACCCTTCCCTAGGATTGGTGACTGCTGCATGATCTCCCTGTCCTTACCTCACCCCATAACCCTTCCCTAGGATTGGTAACTGCTGGATGATCTCCCTGTCCTTATCTCAACCCTTTCCTTGAATCTTCTCTCCCTGTCCAGCTGAGGAGGGCAGTGGCCAAGCAGCTCTGGTGGGCACTTGACCTCCAGCCAGGTCTGACCTACCACAAGGAGAAGAGGAGCCTGAGGGGTGACCTCTTTCATGTTGATAAAGATGTGCAGGATGAGTGCCCAGAGGCTGGAGCCAGGCTCTGCTGGGTGATGCCCAATGGCAGCACAAGGGGAATGGTGGAAGGTGAGGCATAGGAAGTTCCATGGAAGCATGAGGAAAACTTTTTTCCCTCTGAGGGTGACAGAACACTGACACAGGATGCCCAGAGTGGGTTGTGGAGCCTCCTTCTCTGGAGATATTCCAAACCTGCCTGGATGTGTTCCTGTGTGACCTGCTCTAGGTGATGTTGCTCTGGCAGGGGCTTGGACTGGATGAGCTTTCCAGGTCCCTTCCAGCCCCTAACATTCTGTGATGCTGTGACTCTGCCAGGAGAGACTCTTTACCCATAGGTGACCTTGCATGCAGTGCAGAGTCAGCTTTGATGATTAAATACTTTTATTTCCCTGCTTTTGTTCATACATCTTTTGATGATGCCTGTTAACAGCATGTTTTCCTCTGACCATGAATATTCATCAGAAAGTGGCATTGGCCTCTTCCTTCAGTCTGAATGCAAAGATTTAGGAGCTGGTTTGTTCAAGAGTTCACTTGCTTCAGCATCTGTATGCTTGGCAATGATTCATTGTGAAGAGGCACAGCAATTTGTCATGGCCTTTTGTTGTTGACTCCTGCAATTTGCTGCTAATATCTGCAAAATCACAATTGGAAGTTTCAGCTGATCAAAAGGCTGGGCTCCATATGACATGCTCTGGTGAAAACCAAGGAAGCCTTTGAAGCAATTCAGTGAGAAAAAAAGAAAAAAGAAAAAAGAAAAAAAGAGAAAAAGAAAAAGAAAAAAGAAAAAAGAAAAAGATATCAGTCAGATGCTAAAAAAAAAAAGAGGAACCTGTCTGAAAAGTTAAAATACTGCTTAGCAGTATTAGTTCAATTCCTCTAGGAGCCAGCAGAACTTTGTGCCTGGAACACAGGTAGTTAGAAGTACTGAAGATGGAGGCTGTTGGTGTATTTCCCCCCCCCCCACCTCTGGAGTTCTTGTAGGGAAATGATCATTTCAATTTTCCCTCTGGGAAGTAAGTTCCCACTCGAAATGTCAAATAGGAAAGCACAGAAAAAGAAAAAAGAATGCATCCTGCCCCCATTCTTTTCTGGCCTTCTTTACAGTTCTGTTGGTTGCCTGGACCTAGAGGTTCCTCAACCTGCTTTCAGGCCACCACTTTCCACTGGGTTTCCCCTAGGAAAACCTGGAGATACACCAGCAAGATGAGAAGTGTTCACCTGACCAGCATGGATGCTCCTCAACTCTTCAGGCTGCCCAGAGAGGTTGTGGAGTCTCCTTCTCTGGGGACTTTCAAGTCCCATCTGGATGTGCTCCTGTGTGACCTGCCCTGGGTGACCCTGCTCTGGCAGGGGGGTTGGATCTCTGGTGGTCCCTTCCAACCCTTTCCATTCTGTCAGTCAGACAGATGTGGACTTTGCCAGCAGTGCTTGGGGTCTTTTGTCTCCCTATTCCTTGTTTTTCCTGTCTACCAGTCTGGCCACTGAACTGGCACCATTCCCAGACCCATGACCTGTATCAGTTGCATGCAGTGGGGTAAGTGGTGAGGGCAGAAGCCTTCCCTGTCTCTACAGCAAGGGAGGATTCACTTCTCCCTCCTTTCCTGAGTCACATCACATCGACTTTGCCTCTGCCCTGAGCTGCAAACCAGTCAGCAGTGCCTGCAAGTGTTATTTCTCACAGCTCCACTACTCAATAGCAGTCAGATTCTGCAGTTTTGGAAGTGAAATCATTGCTCCTAAAAAGGAAAGCAACATCCTACATCTCCTTCAAAAATAAGTTCACCTCAACTCTCCTGAGAAACCAAGATGAAAAGTGGTTTTCTTTCTTTTGAGACAGAGAATTGCTCTCCCTCCCAGGATTTTTTTGTTTCCATTGGATTCCAAAATGCTGTAAAAAAATCATAGACTCATAGAATCAGTCAGGGTTGGAAAGGACCACAAGGATCATCTAGTTCCAACCCCCCTGCCATGAGCAGGGACACCTCACACTAGATGTCTAAAAATGTCGTAATATTTATATCCTATTTTCAGTAAAACTCTTATTTTATTTTTTTTTTTTACAATCAGAACAAATTGACTGGAGGAGAAACAAGCTCTCATATTGAACAGGGAGGCTGGATCCACCATCTGGACAGCAGACCCACAGAAAAGAAGCAAAACAATCTGGTTTGATCATTCTTCAAACTATCCTCATTTGTATTTTGCAACTTTACAACTTACTTAGAAGCAGAATTGTTTAGGCTGGAAAAAAAAAAAGATCATTAAAATCCTCAAGTCCAGCCATTAACACTACCAAATCCACTGCTAGACCATGTCCCACATCTCCATGGCTTTGAAATACTGAATGCACCAGGCTGGAAGGGATCCTTGAAGGGTATCTTAGAATCAAGAAGGTTGGAAGAGACCTCAAAGATCATCGAGTCCAACCTGTCACCCTACACCTCATGCCTATCTAAACCATGGCACCAAGTGCCACGTCCAGTCCCCTCTTGAACACCTCCAGGGATGGTGACTCCACCACCTCCCTGGGCAGCACATTCCAATGGCCAACCACTCTCTCCATGAAGAACTTTCTCCTCACCTCCAGCCTAAACCTCCCCTGGCACAGCTTGAGACTGTGTCCTCTTGTTCTGGTGCTGGTTGCCTGGGAGAAGAGACCAAACCCCTCCTGGCTACAACCTCCCTTCAGGTAGTTGTAGACAGCACCCTCTGCAGCCAGCAGGGACATCTCCAACTAGATCAGGTTGCTCAGGGCCGGATGAAGTTGGAACTTGAATGGCTCTAGGGATGGGGTCTCCACCACATCTCTGGGCAACCTGTTCCAGTAATTCACCACTTTTTCAGTAAAGAACTTCCTCCTTATGGCCAACCTAAACCTCCCCTGCTCCAATTTCAAACCGTTGCTCCTCATCCTATCACCACAGGCCCTTCTGAACAGCCCCTCCCCAGCCTGCCTGGATATTGAATCACAGAATGTTAGGGGTTGGAAGGGACCTCCAGAGATCTTTGAGCCCAACCCCTCTGCCAGGCTCTAAGGGCTTCCTGCAGTCTCCTCTTCTCCAGGCTGAACAGCCCCAGCCCATCAAAATCATGCTGGTAAACCCTGCTGCAGCTCATCTCCTGACCTGGCCCCTCTGTGACCTTCTGCCTCTGATGCAGGGCTCGTGGTCAGGGAAAGAAACCAGCCAGAGCCTGGATGGGTGCACAGCAGGTGAGGCCCAACACAGCTGTCTGCACAATTTTGCATGAGCCTTGAAACCATTAACCTGTTCCAGACATCTCCTGCTCTTGCTCTGTATCCATGGTGGCTTCACCTGCAAATGGAATTTGCTGAATGGGTTGAGGCCACTTCACATTTGCCTGTGCCTCCCATATGTGACACTTGCTGTCCCTTCTACTCAACAGCTGCTTCATAACCTTTAAGAGTTCATTGCACCACAAAACTCCTTAAGTCAGCCTCACTGGCTTAAGCCAGCCTCCCAGCCTAGCTGTCTAGGAACCTACAGAGAGGTTAGGATGAGCTCTGTGGAGACAATCCAAGAGCAAAGGAGAGGAGTTCACAAATACCAGAAGCTTGTGTATGAAGGGCAGGAGCCTGACCTCCAGGACAGGTGCCTGAGGAGGGTGAAACTCCTCATAGAGCCAAAAGAAAAAGCTTAGAAGCTTTTTAGAAGAAGCTTAGAAGCTACACCAGCACTGTCCCTACCTCCAAGGTAACAGGCAGAGGGTAGAGCCAAGTCAGGACAAAAATTCCTTCTACACCTGCTCTAGTAGGAGGTGTCCCTGCCCATGGTGGGGGGGTTGGAACTGGATGATTTTTAAGGTCCCTTCCAACCCAAACCATTCAGTGATTCTATAAAGGGTGCTGTGGTGGAGGAAATCCTTACAGGATCAAAGCTTGCAGACAGCTTGCAGAGGGGATTGACAGTACAGGAGGTTTGTTCCCAGCATTGAGGTGGAGCATATAAAGATGGCAGAGGAGCTGAGATGGCTTCTGGGACCTTCATGAAGGTGCATCTTACCCAGCCCCTGCATTGTATGTCTGCAGAAGGGTTAGCAAATCACAGAGCTACTTATAATTAATGATTATTGCTAGAGCCATCTGGTAGAGACTCTACAACCACAGCAGATGCTTTGTTCCTGCCCCAGGGGGCCCACAACTCAATCTGTGGCAGAAAAAAAGCAAAAAGTAGTAAGGTGCAGGGAAGGAGCAAGGTACAGCAGTCTCACATCTTTTATGTCTATGAATGCATTAGTCAGAAAAAGTAAGAGAGTAGTAGGGGGTGAGAGAATCATTTGAACTGAAGCACTTCTCATTCAGTTAGGACATCACCATTCCTGCCACGTGGAGCCAGTCCTAGTTCTGTCCTCCTGGTCCTCAGTGCAGGCCAGAAGTGTTTGTTGAAAGGGTGAAGGTGACCCAAGTATAAAACTCAGTTCATAGCAAGGTGGCTGTTGGAAGGGACCTCTGGAGATAATCAAGTCCAACCCCCAAGCCAGAGCAGGATCACTTAGGGCAGGCCATGCAGGAATGCATCATAGTTTAGTGGTCATGAGGTCTGGGGTGACAGGTTGGACTTTGATGATCCTTGAGGTCTTTTCCAACCTTGTTGATTCTGTGATTCAGGTGGTGTTGAGAGTCTTAGAGAAGGAGACTCCACAACCTCTCTGGGCAGCCTGCTCCAGGACTCTGCCAGCCTCGCAATAAAGAAGTTTTTCCTTATGTTGAGATGGAACTTCCTGGGTTCCACTTTGTGTCCATTGCCCCTCATCCTACCACAAGGCAGCACTAAAAAGAGACTGGTGCCTTTTTCTTGCCCCCCACCCTTCAGGTATTTGTGACCATTGCTCAGATCCCCTCTGGGGCTGCTCTTCTCCAGGCTCAACAGCCCCAGGGCTCTCAGCCTTTCCTCATCACACAGATATTCCACTCCCTTCATCATCCTTGCAGCCTCTGTTGGACTCTCTCCTGTCCCTCTTGAACTGGGGAGCCCAGAACTGGACCAAATACCTCAGAATGCTTACACACAAGCACAGAACAAGGTGCACTGGAGCTGTTGTCATTACTGCCACAAAAGAAAAAAAAGCTCTAGCTGCAACTGATCCCCCTCCTGGGAAATGGATGCAGATGTTTGACTGAAAACAGCCCAGAGAAGCTGTGCTTACAGATAGCACCAAAGGTTTATGCACATCTGAGTGCTGGGGGTCAGGAAGGAAGGGACAGGGACAGCCTCTGCTCACTGTGCCCTGGGATAGGACAAGAGGCAATGGATAGAAGCTACAGAACTCCTCAACATGAGGACTGTGAGGGTCACAGAGCACTGGAGCAGTGGAATCTCCTCCTCTGGAGACTTTCCAGCCTCATCTGGATGTGCTCCTGTGTGACCTGTGCTGGATTCTATGCTCCTGCTCTGGCAGGAGGGGGAGGACTCAATGATCTCCAGAGCTCCCTTCCAACCCCTAACATCCTGTGAGCCTGTGAAAGGTGCTGCTGCTAGTGGACAGCCCACCCTGCTTTGAAACTCACACCAGCACCCAGGACTGGGCAGGAGGCTGTCTAAAACAGGGATCAGAATTAGGCTCTGATTTCAGGATCTATTTCTCCCCTCCTACAGTGCAATCAAAACAACCCTTCTCTGGAGACATACTGTCACGTCATGAAAACCTTTTGGGAGCCCCCCTCAGGTCTGGTAGAGGCAAGGATGTTTGCTCTTTCCTCTCCTCCCAGACTTCAAGAAAGCCTCAGAGCAAGCACATCTTTGTATTTCAAGTTTTGTTTTGTTTTTCCTTAAGAACTGATCACTGTCAGAGTTCAGGTCAGTGCTGATGGATGAAAATTTTCAAGGCTTTCTTGGGAAACCAGGTGGAAAATGTCACTGAGCATAACATCATGGCTGCTACAGAGGCAGGAGGTGATCTAGCAGAGGAGAAAGGGACCTCAGTGAGATGTACCTGGAAGCAGAATGGACCCCTATATTCTTTGTTTGGACAGTGGGGAGAGGGGAACCAAGGTCAGCAAGTCCTCAGATCAGAATTTCATTACCAGGCTAAAGCCCTCTACTGTGATTAGGAAGGGATCTGAGAGTCTGAAGATCTGAAATCAGCATAAAGGAACTTGCAGAATTACACTGCCCTGGTGAGACCCCACCTGGAGCTCTGTGTCCACTTCTGGAGCCTCTATTACAGGAAGGATCTGGAGGTGCTGGAATGTGGCCAGAGAAGAGCCATGAGGATGAACAGAGGGCTGGAGCTGCTCTGCTCTGGAGACAGACTGAGAGAGTTGGGGTTGTGAAGTCTGGAGAGGAGAAGGCTCCGAGGAGACCTTCTTGTGGCCTTCCAGGATCTGAAGGAGGCTCCAAGAAATCTGGGGAGGGACTTTTTAGGGTGTCAGGGAGTGACAGGACTGGGGGGAATGGAGCAAAACTAGAAATGGGGAGATTCAGATTGGATGTTAGGAAGAAGTTCTTCCCCAGGAGGGTGGTGAGAGACTGGCACAGGTTGCCCAGAGAGGTGGTGGAAGCCTCATCCCTGGAGGTTTTTGCAGCCAGGCTGGAGGTGGCTGTGAGCAACCTGCTGGAGTGTGAGGTGTCCCTGCCCATGGCAGGGGGGTTGGAACTGGCTGAGCCTTGAGGTCCCTTCCAACCCTGGGAATTGATTCTGTGATTCTGAGTTTCCAGACAAGATTTTCTACCACTCTGAGTCACAGAGGAAAGAGAGACAGCTCCCTTGTTTCAGTCTGGGCAATGAGCTGGGCTGGGCGCTGCTGCCTTTGACCCTGCTCTCTCCATCTCTTTGCTGCTTTCTCTGTGAATGATGCTCTCCTGGTCTCCAGCCTTTCCCACCCTCTCAGCTCCTTGCTTTGAGTATTAGAGCTCTTGGTTTCCAGCTGATAACAACAGACCTGAAGGCAGCAGTGGGCAAAGGTCAAGCCTGTCCTGAAAATCTACTAAGGACAAGTTAATGCCCAAAGAAGCAGTAAACCCTTCTGGTCTAGCCTGTGGTTTTCTCAGGAACAAGAGCCCTGGGGAAGCCAGAGGGGTTTGAGGGGAGTCATTCAGTCAAAAAAGTCCACAGGAAATCACTGCCTTGGGACCAGCTACTCCTTCTGCCAAGAAACTGGATGTGAGCAGGAAGAGTGAGCTTACAGCACAGGAGCCAAATCACATCCTGGGCTGCATCAAAAGATGTGTTGCCAGCAGATCCAAAGAGGCGATTCTGCCACCTTGCTCTGCTCTGCTGAGACCTCACCTGGAGTGCTGTGTGCAGGTCTGGAGCCCTCAATATAGGATGGACATGGACCTGATGGAGAGGGTCCAGAGGAGGGCCACAAAAATGCTCAGGGGGTTGGAGCAGCTCTGCTATGAGGACAGGCTGAGGGAGCTGGGGGTGTTCAGCCTGGAGAAGAAGAGGCTCCAGGGAGACCTAAGAGCAGCCTGGCAGTATCTGAAAGGGGCTACAGGAAGGATGGAGAGACACTGTTTGCAAAGGATTAGGGGCAATGGCTTCAAAATAAAGAAGGGCAGATTTAGATTGGATATCAGGAACAAGTTCTTTACTGTGAGGGTGGTGGAACACTGGAACAGGTTGCCCAGGGAGGTGGTTGAGGCCCCAGTCCTGGAGATATTCACAGTGAGGCTTGACAGGGCTCTGGCAACCTGATCTAGTTAGGGATATCCCTGCTGACTGCAGNCAAAGAGTACTTGAGACCATCCACAACTGATCCAGGGCTGGACAGAACCAGTGGACACAAAAACTCTGGACAGAGCCACAGCCTTACAACCTTACAGTGAATATTTCCTGCCAAACACAATTAATTTTCTGCAGCCTGCCAGCATCCAAAGAAAGGCACAATCTGCATGGAACCAGGAGGTCTTCAGCTTCTGCAGAGGAGTTTTTTTTTTTGGCTGTTGTTTTCAAAGAGAAACAGTAAGAAAAGAAATGAACAAATCATCCCCCTGCACCCTCACACCTTCATGTTTGTGTTATTTTCTTTTTCTCTAAAGTGATCCAGCAGGCTGTGGAAATGCTTTTGGAAATTGAAAAAAAAACAAAACCAAAACCATAACAACAACAAAGAAAAGAAGAAAGGAAAAGAAAAGAAAAGAAAAGAAAAGAAAAGAAAAGAAAAGAAAAGAAAAGAAAAGAAAAGAAAAGAAAAGAAAAGAAAAGAAAAGAAAAGAAAAGAAAAGAAAAGAAAAGAAAAGAAAAGAAAAGAAAAGGAAAAGAAAAGAAAAGAAAAGAAAGAAAAGAAAAGAAAAGAAAAGAAAAGAAAAGAAAAGAAAGGAAAAGAAAAGAAAGGAAAAGAAAAGAAAAGAGAAAACATTAATTTATGTATTTGTGTGGGAGGGAAAAAAAAGATTGTAATGTTTACTTTCAAAAGATCTCCCAAACAAAGTACTTTAAATAAAGGCTGTTTCACTGTCCCTGGAGGTGTCCAAAAGAGGATTGGATGTGGCACTTGGAGCCATGGTTTAGATGTCAGGATTTGTTAGGTATCAGGTAATAGGTTGGATTTGATGATCTCTGAGGTCTTTCCAACCTGGTTGATTCTGTGATTCTTTAAGGTAAGCTCCAGACATCTATGGGGACCTTAGAGCTGCCTTCTAATACCTGAAGGGATCCTACAGGAAGGCTGTAGAGGGATTTTTCCTAAGGGTGTCTACAGACAGGACAAGAGGGAATGGTTTGAATCTGTGGGAGAGCAGGGTTAGACTGGAGCTTAGGAAGAAGTTCTGCAGTATGAGGCTGGTGAAGCACTGGAAGAGGTTGCCCAGGGAGGTTGTGGCTGCCTCCTCCCTGGGGGTGTTCAAGGACAGGTTGGATGAGGCCTTGAGCAGCTGAGTCTGGTTGAGAGGTGTCCCTGCCCATGGCAGGGGGGTTGGAGCAGATGATCTCTGAGGCCCCTTCTAACCTGAGCCATTCCAGGATTCAGTGATTTGCATTGTGTGGTTTTGCTCTGCAAGAATGGAAGCAGATCTCTCTCTGTGGAGGCTGAAGGCCAGGCCAAGCTGGTGTGTTTCAAACAGAGGTGCTTGGATCTGAGCACTAAAGTGTCTGCCTGTCTAGATACCTGATAAAGATCAATAGTCCTCCAGGTGCTCACCCCAGGCTTGGGCTCTGTGTTTAATCACAGATGCAGAGGTTCAGGTGTTCATGGACCCTTTGCACCTGCTCCAAGGTATCTCTCATCTCCTCTCTCTTGCCAGCTGTGTCTGCCCAGCACTCTGCTCCTCACTTCCCTGCACTTGAGACACCAGCAGTTCTTTCTCCTGAGGCTCTCAGCTGGACAAGGCAGTGCTGCTGCTCTCAGAGCTGGTGCTCAGCAGCTGCTGCTGAGACACACACACTGGCAGGGAAAGTCCCCTTCAGCCCCTAGGTGCTGGGCTCCCTCTCTGCCTGAGGCTGGCACTTCAGACAGTCCCATCACACAGTCCCATCACCATCTCAAAACTGTCTTATAAGAGGGAAACTGCAAACATGCTGTTGAACAAAAAGAAATGATGATGTGACTTCCACAGGGGATGCTAATCCCTGCTCAGAGCTGCTTTCTTGAATTTCAGGTTTGTTTTTTGTCTTTTTTTTTGTACCTAAACACACACACAGACAAAATCACCTTCAGTCAGGACTTTCACTGGGTTTGGGGTGTGAGGAAAAAACTCCAATCCTTTCTCTTGCCTCTTCTTCTCTCCCTCCTTCCCCACCTTCAAGCAGCACCACACTAGCACCCTGTGGTAGGTTGAAATTACCCCCACAACTTAATGTGGAGAAAAATACCCCCCCCCCAAAATAAAATTGCCAGAGCAGTTCAGTGTGGGATGGAAGCAAATGGAGCTCTCTTTACAAGCAAACTGCAGTCTAGAAATATGGGATGAGATGAATATGTACAAAATACACAATATTTACAGTTTATAAACAACAGAAGGAACTCCCCCCCAAACAAAAGCTGGGGGTTACCAATAGCTTCCCCCTTTCTGCCCCCTTCCCTCTTTGGACAAGGGAAAAGAGGAAAGCAGAGAGTAGCTTTGTTAGGAGCCACAAGAAGAACACAGCCAAGGTCAGCAACAGCCAAGCAAAAGCCACCAGCTAGTAGCTGCTAGAGTGAAGAGCAGAGGAGGGGAACAGAATAGTTTATACAAATAACTTTATGTTAGTTATCAGACCAAGGGGATTAGGCATCCTGGCCTGGATCAGGAACAGTGTGGGCAGCAGGAGCAGGGAAGTCATCCTGCCCTGTGCTCAGCACTTGTTGGGACACACCTTGAGTGCTGTGTCCAGTTCTGGGCCCCTCAGTTCAAGAAAGATGTTGAGATGCTGGAAGGTATCCAGAGAAGGGCAATGAGGCTGGGGAGGGGTCTGGAGCACAAGGCTGGGGAGGGGTCTGGAGCACAGCCCTGTGAGGAGAGGCTGAGGGAGCTGGGGGTGTTCAGCCTGGAGAAGAGGAGGCTCAGGGCAGACCTCATTGCTGTCTACAGCTACCTGAAGGGAGGCTGTAGCCAGGTGGGGGTTGGTTTCTGCTCCCAGGCANAGGGCAATGAGGCTGGGGAGGGGTCTGGAGCACAAGGCTGGGGAGGGGTCTGGAGCACAGCCCTGTGAGGAGAGGCTGAGGGAGCTGGGGGTGTTCAGCCTGGAGAAGAGGAGGCTCAGGGCAGACCTCATTGCTGTCTACAGCTACCTGAAGGGAGGCTCTAGCCAGGTGGGGGTTGGTTTCTGCTCCCAGGCAAGCAGTGACAGAACAAGAGGACACAGTCTCAAGCTGTGCAGGGGGAAGTTTAGGCTTAGTCTTAGAAAGAAGTTCTTCCCAGAGAGAGAAATTGCCCCTTAGGATGTGCTGCCCAGAGAGAGGGTGGGGTGGATGTCCCTGGAGGTGTTTAAGAAAAGCCTGGAGGAGGCACTTAGTGCCATGGTCTGCTTGATCAGTTAGGGTTGGGTGATTGGGTGGACTTGATGATCTTGGAGGTCTCTTCCAACCTGGTTGATTCTGTGATTGTTTTCCCTTTCCATCCAATGGTAACTTATTTACATTCTACTACTTTCTACCCAAGGCCTGTGGAAAATTTCCTAGGCATGAGCCTACAACTGCCACACACCCATGCAAGCCTAATGATCAATTTTCTGGGTGAAAGCTGTCTGGTTGCTTCATGATTTTGGGCAGCTCAGCTGAGAAAGGAGACAAACCGCCTTTCATTCCCTCTGCACACTCTGTTTCACCACAGCATCCTCACTTCAACAGCTTTACTTCCCCTGGCTTTCAGAGAAGCAAATGAGTCTTGATGTGTTTTCTCTGCATTCTTCTTGAGAATCACACAATCAGGACATTTTTTCAAGTCTCAGTGCTTTGAAAACTGAACAAATATGAAGAGAAAGGCACCTTTGTGTCCAGGGGGTCTGAACCTTTCCATGTTTATTTATTTTTTAATTTTGACTTCTTTCTTTCTTTTTTCTTTTTTTTTTCTTTTTTCTTTTTTCTTTCTTTTTTCTTCTTCTTTCTTTTTTCTTTTTTTCTTTTCCTCTTTTTTCTTTTTCTTTTTTCTTTTTTCTTTTCCTCTTTTTCTTTTTTCTTCCTTTCTTTTTTCTTTTTTCTTTTTTCTTTTTCTTTTTCTCTTTTTTCTTTTTTCTTTTTCATTTTTCTTTTTCTTTTTTCCTTTTCTTTTTTATTTTTCTTTTTTTCTTTTCTTTTTTCTTTTTTTCCCTTTATCTCTTTTTTCTTTTTTTCCCTTTTTCTCTTTTCTCTTTTTTTTTTTTCCTGTTCTTTTTTCTTTTTTTCCTTTCCTTTTTTTCCTTTCCATTTTTCAGAACACCCAAACCCTTCTGTTTAAGTGCAAATTACCTGGCAGGACTCCTTTCAACATTCTCCAACTCCTCCTGGAGCTCTCAGCTGGTAACTTTCTCTCCTACAACCTTTGGACTTCTACACTACCTTTCATCTGCAAATCTCAAAGCTCTTTGCAAAAGGCTAATTAATAGTTTGAGCATAGCTCTGGGTAAACATGACAAGTGGAAGTGCTCACACTCTGCTAGGAATCAATACAGATAAAACTCCCAGACACAGAATCACAGAATGGGTTGGGTTGGAAGGGACCTCCAAAGCTCATCCAGTCCAACCCCTTCTGCAGTCAGCAGAGACATCCTCAACTAGATCAGGTTGCCCAGGGCCCTGTTGAGCCTCACCTT
>VXBD01005864.1:114274-143381 GCA_013399975.1 Indicator maculatus
AGGACCCCATTGACCTTCTTGGCCACCAGGGCACATTGCTGTCCCATGCAGAACTTGCTGCCCACCAGCACCCCAGATCCTTCTCCACAGGGCTGCTCTCCAGCAGATCCCCTCCCAACCTGTCCTGCTGCATCATTCGCCCCTGGGTTTGGCTTGCAAGCCTCCCCCACCCCCTTTACACCTCCAGAGTCTGCTTGGAACCCAAGCTCACATCCAAAGTGCCCTTTGCACTGGTTGCAGTTGCTGTGCTGCCCCTGGGCTCAGTTCATCAGAGCCCTCCCTGGCTGAACCCCCCTGGGGTGTGGGGAGGAAGCAGGGCTGTCAGCTGTGAGCAGCTTGGCTTGCTGACAGCGCCCTGGGCTTGGAGACGCTCCTGTCACTTTGCATCACCATCAGCCCTGCTCCAGGGAGGCAGAAGATGTTCACAAGAGGTGACCCTTGAAGCCCTGCTGAGGCAGGAGATGCTTCCCTTTTAAGTCACTTTTAAGAAGCAGCCTGGCCAAGTGCAAAGCAGCTTCACACATGCATACCCAGCTGCCCCTGCACACCCTCCTGCACCCTCAGACATGCAGAGCAGATGCAGCTGCTCATGCTCTGTCTTGGCTGCTCAAGGCCTCATCCAACCTGGCCTTGGATGGTTGGGAGGGAGGAGGTAGCCACAACCTCCCTGGGCAGCCTATTCCAGTGTCTCCCCACTCCTCACTGGAAAGAATTTCTTCCTAATCTCCAGTCTAAATCTCACTACCCTTGAACTGAAGAACTTCTTCCCAAGCTCCAGTCTAACTCTGCTCTCCCTCAGCTTCAAACCATCCTCTCTTGTCCTGTCTCTAGACACCCTTATGAAAAGTCTCTCTCCAGCTTTCCTGTAGGATCCCTTCAGGTATTGGAAGGCAGCTCTAATGTCTTCCTGGAGTCTTCTCTTCTCCAAGCTGAACACCCCCAGCTCCCTCAGCCTGTCCTCACAGCAGAGCTGCTCCAGCCCTTGGATCATCCTGGTGACCCCCTTCTGGACTCACTCCAACAGCTCATCCTTGCACACCCAACTAGACTGGAGCATAAATCCTCTATCAGGAAGGTCTCCCATGATTTAGTTCAGCATTTTGGGTCAGTTTAGCACCAGCAGCCTGCAGGTTTTATTGTCACTGTGTGTGCTAGAAGATGGCACCACATATCCTTGCTCACAGCTGATGACCTTTTAAGGCCCCTTCCAACCCAAACCATTCCATCCCCTGTGAAAGTGGAAGCAAAGCAAGAGTCTTAATTTAGAAGCACCTGAACATTTATTGCTTGAGAGGACAAATCTTTCAGAGGATGCAGCAAGACTTGGCAAATTTATACCTTAATCTTGTCACCTTCTCCTTAATTATACATCCACAGAAAGCCAGAGGAATGATTGGGTTTGGAAGTGCTGGAAAGAGCATTACTCTGAGGTAGGTGCTTTGCTGCAGGCTTCTGAACTGAGATGACTTGAATCTCTTCCCCACATCTAAATTCCTCCCCCCTAGAAAACCATTTGACAAGCAAAGGAAAAATCTAAGCCTGATCCCCTGTGGATGGGAGTCCTACAAGTGGAGCTTTCTAGCAGTCCCAGAGCACACCCTCCCCAAGCTTTTCCCCCTGGAGAATCCTCTTGAGTGAATTTGTGTCATTGCTCCCTCTCAGTGAGGCACTTAGGGGACCTCTTGCCTTAATCAGGCTTCTGATTTTCACAGAATTCATAGAACCTTGATTATCTTCAAGAGCTCAAATTCTTTGCCAAATTCCTTGCCACTTGAGCTTGACTCCTGGGTTCAAAACACACTCATGAAGATCATGGCATCCTGGGCTCCATCAAAAGAAGTGTTGCCAAGAGAGGTGATTCTGCCACTTTATTCTGCTCTGGTGAGACTTCACCTTGAGCATCTTGTCCTAGAGAGCTCAACATGAGAAGGACATGGACCTGGTGGAGCAGGTCCAGAGGAGAGCCATGATCAGGGGGCTGGAGCACCTCTGCTATGAGGACAGGCTGAGGGAGCTGGGGGTGTTCAGCCTGGAGAAGAGAAAGCTCCAATGAGACCTAATAGCAGCCTGCCAGTACCTGAAGGGGGCTACAAGAAGGCTGCAGAGGGACTGTTGACAGAGGCCTGTAGTGATAGGATGAGAGGCAATGGTTTGAAATGAGAGAAAAGATGATTTAGATTGGATGTTAGGAAGAAGTTGTGCACCATGAGAGTGCTGGAACACTGCAACAGGTTGCCCAAGGAGCTAATTGAGGCTCCATATCCCTGGAGTTATTCAAGGTTGGGTTCAACAAAGCTCTGAGCAGCCTGATGTGGTGGAGGATGTCCCTGCTGACTGCAGGAGGGTTGGGCTGGATGACCTTTGGAGGTCCCTTCCAGGCATTCTGTGATTCCATGGAAAGACAGACAGACAGACATGTGCACAGGCAGCCCAAAGACAGCAGCCTCATTTCCCCAGGAAGCTTGGGCTAGAAGCTGAAAAGAGTCTGATGAAGTTCAACATTCCTCTTCTGCCAGAAATTAACATCTGTCAAATAATTTTCAAGGTACAATACTTCATGAAACAGAAACTCTGTGAGATCTCAGCTTTCTAAAGATATGCCCTCATTGCAGAACAGGAATTCTGTGGCAGTTTGTCTTCCCTTTCTTATTTCCCTATTATTTCCTGGAAGCTGAGGGAGCTGGGGGTGTTTAGCCTGGTGAAGAGGAGGCTCAGGGGTGACCTCATTGCTGTCTACAACTACCTGAAGGGAGGTTGTAGCCAGGTGGGGGTTGGTCTCCTCTCCCAGGCAAGCAGCAGCAGAAGGAGAGGACAGAGTCTCAGAGTCCAGGGGAGGTCTAGGCTGGATATTAGGAGGAAGTCCTTCACAGAGAGAGAGATTTGCCATTGGGATGTGCTGCTCAGGGAGGTAGTGGAGTCACCATCCCTGGAGATCATAGAATCATGGAATCAGTCAGGGTTGGAAGGGACCACAAGGCTCAGCCAATTCCAACCCCCCTGCCATGGCCAGGGACACCTCACACTACATCAGGCTGGCCAGAGATGTTCAAGAGAAGCCTGGTTGAGGCACTCAGTGCCATGGTCTGGTTGATTGGATAGGGCTGGGTGATAGGTTGGACTGGAGGATCTTGGAGGTCTCTTCCACCCTGGTTGATTCTCTGATTCTCTGATTCTCTGAGTCTCTGATTCTATGATTCTATGATTCTATGAGTCTCTGATTCTATGATTCTCTGATTCTATGATTCTATGAGTCTCTGATTCTATGATTCTATGAGTCTCTGATTCTCTGGTTCTCTGATTCTATGAGTCTCTGATTCTATGATTCTTTGATTCTCTGATTCTATACCCTGCTTCCCCTGGCAGGGATGATATGACATCACCTAACAGTTAGTGGAGTCTGGGTTCTGAGGGGGTTTTCACATCATTAAGTGCTGCTGCTATTCAGCCCTGATTGAAATGTCTCATCTCTTGCTAGATGAAAACTGTCTGCAGCTTGGTGTAATCAAACAGCTTTGACACGTTGCAGTATAAACAGGAGAGAGCTGGGTGTGAGCTTCTCAATCAGAGCTTGAGTAACTGCTGCCACTTAGCTGAAGGATTAGAGGCTTTCTGTATTTTTTTTTTTATAGAGCTCCATTGCATATTCATTAAGAGCAGGGTCTAGGAAAGGCCTCTTAGTGACAAACAATGGAGCACAAAATAATGCAAAGAGGAGAAATGCACCAGGGGAGTGCTGGAAGAGTGGAAGCCTGTCAGAATCTGCTTCTGTGAACACAGATATTCACAGAATCAGATTGGAAAAGACCTCAGAGATCATCAAGTCCAACCTATTACCTGATACCTAACACCTCCTGACAACTAAACCATGGCTCCAAGTGCCACATCCAAGCTTTTTTTGAACACCTCCACGGGTGCTGACTCCACCACCTCCCCAGGCAGCACATCCCAATGGCCAATTACACTTTCTGGGAAGAACTTTCCCCTCACCTCCAGCCTCCCTGCACAGCTTAAGACTGTGTCCTCTTGCTCTGTTGCCTGGGAGAAGAGCCCAACCCCCACCTGGCTACAACCTCCCTTCAGGGAGTTGCAGAGAGCAATGAGGTCTCCTCTGAGCCTCCTCCAGGCTAAACTCCTCCAGCTCCCTCAGACTCTCCTCATAGGATTTGTGCTCAGGACCTCTCCCCAGTCTCATTGCCCTTCTCTGGACACATTCAAATATCTCAATGTCCTTCATGAATTGAGGAGCCCAGAACTGGACACAGCACTCAAGGTGTGGTCTAATCAGTGCTGAGCACAGGGCAGGGTGACTTCCCTGCTCCTTGCTGGCCACACTATTGCTGATACAGGCCAGGATGCCATTCCTTAAATATCTTCTTAGAGTAATTTTTTTTGTTCAAATTAAAGCAGTGGAAAAGCCTTCAGCTAGCTTCAGAGACAGTGGTCAGCAACTTGACCTCCTTTCTTCCTCACTTGTGGAAAACCTCCAAGCATGTCCAGAGTTTGGGCTCTACTGACTGCAGAGGATGCTGCCAGAAACAAAAGATCAAGGAGATAATTAAAGCAGACATCCAAAGCAGCAGGAATGTCCTCCTAGGGGCAGTAACCAGCAGCATTCAGTGCTAGCTCATTAGTCAATACCTGTGCAGCTACCCCAGGAGCTGCCCATGCCTTGGGTTCATTGCTGCCCGATGAAGGTAAGGAGCCCTGCAAAGAACCCAAGGAAATATGAGCTCTGTAAATAAGGAGAGGTTCACCTGGGCTCCTTCTCACTGCCCCTGAAGCTGTCACTGCAAGCACTGCTGGAATAATCCTTCTGCTGGCAGAAAACTACTGCACCACCAGACAAGCAGCCATCTCTTCAAGGTCTGTGCCTTTGCAGCTCTCCTTGGTGCTTCTCTCTGGATTTCAAGGATCTTAAAGTCAGCACTGGTACCAGAGGTGAAATCATCAGGCTCTGGTCATTACGTGTGACAGAACATGTCCACAGAAGGGCCATGAAGATGAGCAGAGGGCTGGAGCTGCTCTCCTATGAGGGCAGGCTGAGAGAGTTGGGGTTGTTCAGTCTGGAGAAGAGAAGGCTCCCAGGAGAGCTTCTTGTGGCCTTCCAGTGTCTGAAGGGAGCTACAAGAAATCTGGGGAGGAACTTTTTAGGCTATCAGGAAGTGGTAGGACTTGGGGGGAATGGAGCAAAACTAGAAATGGGGAGATTCAGATTGGATGTTAGGAAGAAATTCTTCCCCAGGAGGGTGGTGAGAGACTGGCACAGGTTGCCCAGGGAGGTGGTGGACGCCTCATCCCTGGAGGGTTTTGAGACCAGGCTGGATGTGGTCCTGAGCAACCTGCTGTAGCGTGAGGTGTCCTTGCCTGTGGCAGGGGGTTGGAACAAGATGATCTTTAAGGTCCTTTCCAGCCCAAATCATTCTGTTAGTCAATGGATCTGTGAACTTCATGCAGAAAACACAGGAGGAGAAAACTTACTGCCCATCTTTACAACAGAAAAGTTCCATTCCCATAGGAAACCAAAGCAAAACCTGGCAGTACTGCAGAGAGGGAAAAAGAAAAATAAAATAAAATTAAAACAAATAAAAAAAGTAGTCAAATAAAGTCAATAAAGTCCAATAAAGTCAAATAAGTCAAATAAAAATTTGGGGTTGTTCTTTTACAAAGCTACAGTTTCCCCCTCCATCTCAGCATCTCTTTAAATAAGGATTTAGAAAGATTGAACTGCCAAGGCTTAGAGTGAAAATGCAAGTTCAAGCCTCAAAAAGTTGGGATGAGAGCTTTTCCTGTTGGGTATCTCAGCTTACAGGCACTCACAGCCCCTCCTCTCCAAAGGGATTTCAAGGGAAAAGCAACAAGCTGCCCCAAAAAAGAGAAGCTTTACGCTGATGGGAAGAGATGGCCATTTATCCCTGCCAGCAGCATCAGCATCCCTGCCTTAGGTGATTCCCATCCCTGCCTCAGGTGATTCCCATCCCTGCCTCAGGCGATTCCCATCCCTGCCTCAGGTGAGTCCCATCCCCGCCTCAGGTGATTCACATCCCTGCCTCAGGTGATTCCCATCCCTGCCTCAGGCGATTCCCATCCCTGCCTCAGGTGAGTCCCATCCCCGCCTCAGGTGATTCACATCCCTGCCTCAGGTGATTCCCATCCCTGCCTCAGGTGATTCACATCTCTCAGCTGGCAGCTTCTGGCTGAAGTTTCCTACCCAGTCTGTGTGACTCAGAGCTTTGCTGCAGTCAGGTCAGGCTGCACCCAAGCCAGGGAGGCTGCAAAAGCAAGGGGGCTCTCATCCACTGATTTTTAAAGCAAGAGACAACTCTGCTGTGGAGTATGAGTGCTCTGATTGAGTGAGTCTCACAGTGAGAGCACACATTGCCCATGATGACTATCGTCTGTCTTAGGAAGAAAGCCTCAGGGGATTTGCCCAAAGCAGGAAAAGAGAAGGGTAAGGGGGATGGGGGGGATGTGCTCAATGCTGCTCCATACTTAAAGGGTGGGAGCCAGGAGGATGAGGCCAGGCTTTGTTACAGTGATGCTCAGTTACAGGATAAAGGGCAACAGGCACAAGCTTGAACGTAGGAAGCTCCATTGAAACGTGAGGAGGAACTTCTTACCTTGAGGGTGGTGGAGGACTGGAGCCGGCTGCCCAGAGAAGTGGTGGAGTCTCCATCTCTAGAGGCATTCCAAACCCACTTGGATGCCATCCTGTGCAGCCTGCTGTAGGTGAACCTGCTCTTGCAGGGGGGGTTGGACTGGATGATCTCCAGAGCTCCCTTCCACCCCCCTACCATTCTGTGATTCTCCTTAGAATCATGGAATCAGTCAGGGTTGGAAGGGACCACAAGGCTCAGCCAATTCCAACGCCCCTGCCATGGCCAGGGACACCTCACACTACATCAGGCTGGCCAGAGCCTCATCCAGCCTGGCTGCAAACACCTCCAGGGATGGAGCCTCAACCACCTCCCTGCACAACCCATTCCAGGCTCTCACCACTCTCATGGGGAAGAACTTCTTCCTCACATCCAGTCTGAATCTCCCCACTTCCAGCTTTATTCCATCCCCCCCAGTCCTGTCAATCCCTGATAGCCTAAAAAGTCCCTCCCCAGCTTTCTTGGAGCCCCCTTCAGATCCTGGAAGGCCACAAGAAGGTCGTCTTGGAGAATTCTCTTCTCCAGACTGAACAGCCCCAACTCTCTCAGTCTGTCCTCAGAGCAGAGCAGCTCCAGCCCTCTGCTCATCCTGGTGGCCCTTCTCTGGACACCTTCCAGCATGTCCATAGCCCTCTTGGAACAGAGGCTCCAGACCTGGATGCAGTACTCCAGGTGGGGTCTCAGCAGAGCAGAGCAGAGCAGAGGGGGAGAATCCCCTCCCTGGCCCTGCTGGCCACACTTCTCCTGCTGCAGCCCAGGCTCTGCTTGGCTCTCTGGGCTGCAAGTGCTCACTGCTGGCTCCTGTTGAGCTGGACTGAAGTCTCTAAATGCACAAAGCACAGGATGAACTCTGAAAGAAGCTTTCAGGAGACAGCTCAGAGAAAACCCAGCTTCCCTGCACAGCCAGTCAGTCTCAGGAGGAGAGAAATAACAATTCCAACTACAAACCTCATAGGCAACAGCTGGCAGGGAAACACATCCTGAGTTCTGTCAAAGCAAGTCAGACTTCAGGGCAAAAAAGGGATCCCAATGAACACAAAATCTGATTTTCTGGGCAATGCAAATCCTTGGCTTTGCCTGATTTATTTTGTATTTCAAATGGAAAATATCTTGCTGGGAAAAAAAGAAAGTGACTTTATTTTTTTTTCCCCTTAAAATGAGTAATTTACACTGGTGAGGGATCCAACCGTGCCCTGAGTGAGTTGTTGCAAAGCTTGGTTAACCTCTCTGAAACATTTATATTTTACTTGTAGTCTAACTTCCCTCTGCCTGGTTGGTGTCTAACATTGCCTGGTAGGCTGAGGAGTCCATCAAAGTTTTATGCAGCACACACTTTAAATTTAAACATTTGAACTACCTGAGTCTCATAGCCCTGGCTCCTCTTCCTTCTGGTTTTGGGGGAAAAAAAAAAAAAAACAAAGATCTGCTTTCCAAGGCTTTTAACATTGTTTTTTTGCAAGAGATGTTTTGTTTGGGGGGTTTGGGAGGATTAGGGAAGTGTCTTGCAGCATTTAATAGACTCAGAGTCTGACTTTGGGAGCAATTTACAGACTCACACAAAATGCATCAGGTTGGAAGGGACCTTCAAAGGTCATCTTGCCCAACCCCCTTGCAGGCAGCAGGGACAACTCCAACTAGAGCAGGTTGCTCAGGGCCCCATCAAGTCTGACCTTGAATGTCTGCAGGGATGGGGCCTCCACCACATCCCTGGGCAACCTGTTCCAGTATTCCACCACTCTCACTGTGAAGAACTTCCTCCTAATGCCCATCCTAAGTCTATCCTCCTCTAGTTTAAAGCCATTGCCCACAACCATTGTCCCTTCAGATGCTCTTGCCCAAGATACTCTGCTGAAACTATTCACAAGCTCCCAGAGGGAGACAAAGGAATGGTGAATATGGATTGTTCTTGCAAGTACCTTTCTTGACAGACTCTTCACTGACATCCACTGCTTGATGCTAAGCTGGGAGTGACCATAGTGCCCTGTGCCCAAGCTACTGAATCATGGAATCACAGAATGGTCTGGGTTGGAAGTTGAGGTAGTTGAGGCCCCATCCCTGGAGATATCCAAGGTGAGGCTTGACAGGGCTCTGGGCAACCTGATCTAGTTGGGGTTGCTGACTGCAGGGGGCTGGACTAGATGACCTTTGGATATCTCTTCCAACCCAGACCATTCTCTGATTGTATGATGCTAAAGCTCTCCAAGAGATCAATAAAGACACAAAATTCTTTTCTGGGCAGGTGTCAAGTCAGAGAGGGGGTTTGGTGTTCAAGTCACTGAGGAGCAGTGGGAACAAAAACTCAGTCCCCTATCCCCTAGACAATCTAAATACACACAGCAGACAACTCCTTGTGTTCAATTACCTCAGGAGCAATAAAGGCAGCACTCTAAACCCCAAGTGATCTCCATCATGCACACTCCCAGAGTGCAGACACCAATCTCTCTTTCTTAATTCCAAGCCACCAGTAGAGTAAAATAATGACCCTGCTTAGACTCAACCTGACCTCAGAAAGCTGCAGGCAGTATTAAGTCAGGGCCATCAAAAACATTTTTGGAGGCTTCAAATCATTTTGTGCCTGCATCACAAAAGAGTTAGAGACCGTCAGCCACTGGGAGGGGGAAGAGGGGAAATGAAATAAAATCAATGTACACCACATTAGCATTAAAAAAAAAAAAAAGGGAGAACCAAATAAAACCAAATGTAAATTATGTGAATGGTCTACACAAGAGCATTGGAGGCTCATGACTTAATGAATTCACTGTATTAAAGATGAAGTTGGCACACCAAAAGATTCCCAGCCACATCCAGCAATGGATTTTGGAATTTGGGGCTAGGCTCTTTCCTTTAGCTTTTACCTTCCAATGCTTTGCTTTGTGTCTGTTTGGCCCAGGAAGGGCTCAGCTTGAAAATAATTTAGGGATGGTTGCAGCTCCTGCCAGGAAAGTGCTAGCCCAGAATTCTAAGCATCATTCTGACACCCCTAGGAAAAGGAATTTGAGGCTAGGCCCTTTCTTTTAGATTTTACCCTCCAATGCTTTGCTTTGTGGCTATTCCACACAGAAAGGGCTCTGCTTCCAATTTTTTTCATTTTCTAAAATTCTCTGAAATCCACATAGAAACTCTGCCAGGATGGTTTGATGCTCAAGAATGGGATTGTTTGAAGTGCATCAAGAAGAGTTTGGCAAGCAGGTTAAGGGAGGTTCTCCTCCCTCTTTACTCTGCTCTGGTGAAGTCACATCAGGACCACTGTGTCCAGCTCTGGGCTCTTCAGTTCAAGAGGGACAGGGAAGTGCCTGCAAAGGGACAGCAAAGGGCTACAAAGATGCTGAAGGGACTGAAACATCTCTATGATGAGGAAAGGCTGAGAGACTTGGGGCTGTTTAGTGTGGAAAAGAGCAGCCTGAGGAGGATCTGATCAATGCTGATCAATACTTCAGGGGTGGGTGTCAGGAGGATGGGCCCAAGCTCTTTTCTGTGGTGCCCAGGGACAGGACAGGGGCAAGGGGCACAAACTTGAACAGAGGAAGTTCCATCAGAACATGAGAAGAAACTTCTTTAATTTAAGGTTGACAGAGCACTGGAGCAGGCTGCCCAGAGAGGTGGTGGAGTCTGGAGACATTCCAAATCCACCTGGACATATTCCTGAGTGGTCTTCTCTAGGTGAACCTGCCATGGCAGGGGGGAGGTTGGACTTGATGCCCAGAGGTCCCTTCCAACCCCTACCATGCTGTGATTCTGTGATTCTCTTTCCACCCAAGCTTTGTCTCTTATTTTTCAGTTAGATCTTAAAGTCAGACATTTTAATTTATTCCAGGTCTTGGTCAAAATTCCACTAAAGACCTCCACAAATTAAACCTCCAAATACAGAGCCTTCTCCCCAGAAAAGGGAGGAAAATAAGGGGAAATAACCTGGCAGCAACCTGGGATGGTGGGAGGTGTCCCTGCCCATGGCAGAGCTGGTTGGAACTGGATGATCTTTAGGGTCCCTTCCAACCTAAACCATTCTGTGACTCCATGAAACCCTCAAGGCAGTTGAGACATCCACTTTGAAACAACATTCATTAAATGTTAGCAGACTGCCCCTCAGCTCCCCCTGTGAACAATTAGCAGGCATCCAGAGGGGTGCATTAAGCAGGAGGCTTGGGCAGAACTTCCTCCTTCTGCAGAGGAGAAATCTCAGAAGGATGCTTTGCAAAGGCAGCCTCCTAAATATCTGGGAGCCTCCAGGTTGGTTTTACAGGGAGTTAATTGTCTGATTACTGATTATCTCCTGCAAGTAGAGTCATGATGATGATGCAGCAGTGAACTTGCCATCTGCCCATCCTTGTTGGCAGCCCTTCTATTTCGCCACAAGCTCTCCTCCCAGCCAAAACACATATGGCTTAGCACACAGCCTGGCCTTAAAAGGTCTCCAAACACAGATGGCTGTGGAGAGGAAGACAATGGGACACAGCCTCTCCTCTGGGACTGTTGGGATGATCTGCTTCCTGTAAGCAGGGCTCTGTCCTCCTCCTGTGGTGTTGCTGTGGAGTGGCTAAACTCCCAGGCTTGGTCACCATGACTCCTGGCCTCCACCATCATTCTTAGGGGTCACATATAAATATCCAGAGACTCCTCTGAGCCAAGAAATTGAGAGGATGAGAGCCCTGGGGCTGTTCAGAGACACCTGAGAGGGGATCTGATCACCACCTATAAACATCTAAGGGATGGGTGTCAAGATGAAGGTGCCAGGCTCTCTTCAGAGGTGCCCAGTGATAGGACAAGAGGCAATGGATGTCAGATGGAACACAGGAAGTTCCACCTCAACATGAGGAAGAACTTTGCTGTGAGGATGATGGAGCCCTGGAGCAGGCTGTCCAGAGAGGCTGTGGAGTCTCCTTCTCTGGAAGACTTTCAAGACCCATCCAGATGTGTTCCTGTGTGACCTGCCCTGGGTGATCCTGTCTGGGCAGGGGAGTTGGCCTGGGTGATCTCCAGAGGTCCCTTCCAACCCCTGACATTCTGTGATGGACTTGGAAGGATTAAGCAGTATCCAGGCCTGCCACTTTTATCAGACCCATAAAACTGAACCTCTTCTGGTGCCCTAAAGACACCGAAAAGAGCCAGGATCTCCTTGGGATCTCCATCTTTGGCATGGGAGCCCCTACCCTAGGTTGTCAGGAATCACTTCAACAGAAAGGGCACATTCCAGTAAATCTCACACCACATCCCAGCAAATCTCACCCCACATCCCAGCAAATCTCACTCCCACATCCCAGCAGCCTCTCCAGTTTAAAGGTTTTTGTCCCATAGAGTTGTCTGCAGGCTGAGTCTCAGATGTCTTCTCCATTAAGGTTAGATGTCCATCATACAGCTCCCATGTCACAGGCCAGCAATTCCTGGGCACAACTTATCTCATTCTAAGGTAGACATCAAAACCAAGCTGAGTCCCTCAGGGCTCAGTCCTGGGACCAGTCTTGTTCAACATCTTTGTTGGTGCCATGGACAGAGGCATTGAGTGCACCCTCAGCAGGTTTGCTGATGGCACCAAGCTGTGTGGTGCAGCAGACAGGCTGGAGGGAAGGGATCCATCCAGAGGCACCTGGACAGGCTGGAGGGAAGGGATCCATCCAGAGGGACCTGGACAGGCTGGAGGGAAGGGATCCATCCAGAGGGACCTGAACAGGCTGGAGGGAAGGATCCATCCAGAGGGACCTGGACAGGCTGCAGAGCTGGGCACAAGCCAACCTCAGGAGGTTCAAAAAGACCAAGGGCAAGGTCCTGCAGCTGGGTGGAGGCAATCCCAAGCACAAATCCAGGCTGGGCAGGGACTGGCTGGAGAGCAGCCCTGAGGAGAGGGACTTGGGGGTGCTGGGGGAGGAGAAGCTCAGCAGGAGCCAGCAGTGAGCACTTGCAGCCCAGAGAGCCAAGCAGAGCCTGGGCTGCAGCAGGAGAAGTGTGGCCAGCAGGGCAGGGAGGGGATTCTCCCCCTCTGCTCCACTCTGCTCAGACCACACCTGGAGCTCTGGGTCCAGTTCTGGAGCCTCTGTTCCAGGAAGGATCTGGAGGTGCTGGAAGGTGTCCAGAGAAGGGCCATGAGGATGAGCAGAGGGCTGGAGCTGCTTTGCTATGAGGACAGACTGAGAGAGTTGGGGCTGTTCAGTCTGGAGAAGAGAAGGCTCTGAGGTGACCTTCTTGTGGCCTTCCAGGATCTGAAGGGGGCTCCAAGAAAGCTGGGGAGGGACTTTTTAGGCTATCAGGGATTGACAGGACTGGGGGGAATGGAATAAAGCTGGAAGTGGAGAGATTCAGAGTGGATGTGAGGAAGAAGTTCTTCCCCATGAGAGTGGTGAGAGCCTGGAATGGGTTGTGCAGGGAGGTGGTTGAGGCTCCATCCCTGGAGGTGTTTGCAGCCAGGCTGGATGAGGCTCTGGCCAGCCTGATGTGGTGTGAGGTGTCCCTGGACATGGCAGGGTGTTGGAACTGGCTGAGCCTTGTGGTCCCTTCCAACCCTGACTGATTCTATGATTCTATGGTTCTCAGTGTGTAGATGTCCAAAACAGCTCTGGAAAACACCCTTGATACCTGACCCAGGTATTCCCAGCCCCAGGAAGACCAAGTCCACCAGCAGTGGACTTTGCTGCTACTACCAAAGTAGTACCAAAGATTTTTTTTTTGCTGCTCCTACCAAAGTGTTCCACTTTGAATTCAAAGAAATTGAAGAGAAGCCAAAGGCTGGTGATGAGCAACTAAGGATTAGAGCAATCAGAGCAGGGAGTGTGAGGAAAGGACCTGCTGCCTGTGCTCCTTATCTGCACAGTAAGGATCCTAGAAGAGAGTTAAGGTGCAACAAGAAGAGAAAGCTGAAGTGATCCACCTGAACAGCAGAGGGAAGTGGCAATAGTCCCAGACTAGCAGAGTGGTTTCCCAACACCACAGCAGAGCTGGGGCTGGGGATGCTGGTTGGGGCCCACCCCCCATCTCCTCAAGAGGGCATTTGGGGAAGGGGAGGGAGATTGAATCAGCACAGAATCACAGAATGTCAGGGGCTGGAAGGGACCTCAAAAACTCATCCAGTCCAACCCCCCTGCCAGAGCAGGATCACCTGGAGCAGATCACACAGGGACACATCCAAACAGGTCTGGAATGTCTCCAGAGAGGGAGACTGTTCACCTAAACCATTTTTCTTTTTCTCTTTAGCAAATAACTACCTCATGCCTCCATTTTCGTTCTAGGTCCACTGCAAAGCTTGCTGAGGAGGGAGCTGTTCAAGACACAGCTTTTTTTTTTTTTTTCAATTACTCTCTGCTCCCTGCATCTTTCTCCTTTCCCAAGAAGAAAGTCTTTGGAAGGATTAGTTCCACCACTGGCTTATTGATCAGAGCTAAGAGGTTTCCAAAACATGTGTAAGAGGGAGATTAGCTTGCTTGGGGACTGAGCACTCTGCTGGGAGATTCAAGTAGCTGCCTCCAACCTTGTGTGATGCACAGGAGCCAAGCAAAAGAAGTCAAACTGAGGACTTTTGGGGCTTTATTACAGTTTCATCCAAACCTCAAGTAAAACCTGGTAAGCTCTGAAAGGTGAGCAGTGCATAAAAGCAGAAACTGGTGGACAGTGAGGTCAGCAGGGCTCCTTACAGCCAGCTCCAGAGGGTGAGCTAAGTGACAGTGCAGGAGGAGTTTCTGGAGGAGTGGGAAGGAAGATTAAAGCTGAGCAGCACCACACACCACTTTCCAAAGCAGGCACCAAACCTGTGCACAGCAGGATGCCACAGCTGGGATGCTGCTCTCATGGGAGTCCTGAGGAGTCACAGCTGAACAGGAAGCCACCCCCTTGCTAGATAAAACCTCTAGCCCAAGCACACTGCTCACTAAGCTGATTGCATCAGCCCAGCTACAGCTCAGGGCTTATCCTTTTTTTCAAAGGAAAAAGATACCTTTGAGTGCACTTTAGAGAAGCCAGCTGGATTTTTGTCCTATCAGTAGCCACAGGACTTTTGAGCTTTTGGCACTAAGTTATTGCTGTTGTCAGACCAGGAGAGTGCAGAAACTTTCCCACACTCTGTACTTTTGAGATTGCATTTTGGAAACATCCAACTCTCTCCATTACCTGCATGGGAAGAAAAGAAAATCTTTGGGGGGAAGTACTTTGGAGAGACCTCAGGTACCTGGGATTCATGGATTCATAGAATGGTTTCGGTTGGAAGGCACCTTCAAGATCATCCAGTTCCAACCCCCCTGCCATGGGCAGGGAAACCTCCCCCCAGCCCAGGTTCCTCCAAGCTTCATCCAGCCTGGCCTTGAACACCTCCAGGGAGGGGACATCCACAGCCTCCCTGGGCAACCTGTTCCAGTGTCTCACCACCCTTACTGTAAACAATTTCTTCCTAATATCCAGTCTGAATTTCCCATTTTCAAGCCTCAATTCATTGTCCCTCATCCTGTCACTCCCAGACTCTGTCAAAATTCCCTCCCCAGCTCTCCTGGAGCCCCTTCAGGTACTGGAAGGCTGCTCTGAGGTCTCCCTGGTACCTTCTCTTCTCCAGGCTGAACAGCCTCAACTCTCCCATCCTGTCCCCTGCCCCAACCCTCTGCTCTTTTTCATGGGGCAGAAAACCAGCACACCTAGTGCTGTTCCCTCACCCCCTCCTCCTCCTCCTCCTCCTCCACCTTTTCATTCACACTGAGTAGCACCCAGAAAGCAGTAACCCACTTGTCCTCCTCTGTCAGCTTCAAAGCCTTGCAGGAGCAGCCAGTAGCTGGTGGACTGCACTTTAGAGCCTGCAGCTTTAACTGGTCCTGAGGCTCCTTCTGCAGCTGGTAGCCTTCAAAATGAGGTTTCCTGCTCTTTATATGAAATGATGCACTCTGGAACAGGCTTAAACCCCCAGCACATTGTGCTGTTTAAGCTTCAGAGAAATGTGTCAAGCAATTGCTGCCCTCTTGAATGACTGCTGAGCACTTTAAATGCAGAGGAGATTAGCTCCTGCATTTTGAGACATGGGGTGTGGGAGATTTCCCTGCCACAGTTTGCCTTGTTAAACACACACAGCTCTTCAGGCAAGAGAATCCAAAGGCTCTGAGGCTTGGAAGAGTCAATATGGAGAACACAGCCAGAGTGCTCCAATAGTTCCTCCAGTCATGAGCCTGCAGACTCCATGTGGGAGGATTCTTCTTTTCCTTGCAGAGCTCTGTGTGTCCAGGACACATCTTCAGAGCAAACCACAGAAGAGATATCAGAGAATCACAAAATGAGAGAGAATCACAGAATCATGGAATCAGAATCACAGAATCCTACAATCCTAGAAACTTAGAATCACAGAATCCTAGGATCCTAGAATCCTAGAATCACAGAATCCTAGAATCCTAGAATCCCAGAATCCTAGAATCAAAGAATCCTAGAATCCCAGAATCCTAGAATCCCAGAATCCTAGAATCAAAGAATCCTAGGATCCTAGAATCCTAGGATCACAGAATCCAAGAATCAAAGAATCCTAGGATCCTAGAATCAGAGAATCACAGAATCCTAGAATCCTAGAATCCTAGAATCCCAGAATCCTAGAATCCCGGAATCCTAGAATCACAGAATCACAGAATGATAGAATCAAAGAATCCTAGGATCCTAGAATCCTAGAATCACAGAATCCTAGAATCTGGGAATCCTAGAATCCCAGAATCCTAAAATTCTAGAATCCTGGAATCCCAGAATCCTAGAATCAAAGAATCCTAGAATCCCAGAATCCTAGAATCCCAGAATCCTAGAATCAAAGAATCCTAGGATCCTAGAATCCTAGAATCACAGAATCCAAGAATCAAAGAATCCTAGGATCCTAGAATCAGAGAATCACAGAATCCTAGAATCCTAGAATCCTAGAATCCTAGAATCCCAGAATCCTAGAATCCCGGAATCCTAGAATCACAGAATCACATAATGATAGCATCAAAGAATCCTAGGATCCTAGAATCCTAGAATCACAGAATCCTAGAATCTGGGAATCCTAGAATCCCAGAATCCTAAAATTCTAGAATCCTGGAATCCCAGAATCCTAGAATCAAAGAATCCTAGGATCCTAAAATCCTAGAATCCTAGAATCTTAGAATCACAGAATCCTAGAATCAAAGAATCCTAGAATCATGGAATCATTAAGGTTGGAAAAGACCTCTAAGATCATCAAGTCCAACCTTCTACCCAACAACTCCATGACCACTAAACCATGTCCCTAAGTCCCACATCTACCTTTTCTTTTAACACATCCAGGGATGGTTATTCACCACCTCTCTGGGCAGCCTGTTCCAATGCCTGATCACTCTTCCAATAAAGAAATTGTTCCTAATATCCAACCTAAACCTCCTCTGGTGCAATTTGAGGCCATTTCCTGTTAGTTACTTAGGAGAACAGACCAACACTGGCCTCACTCCAACCTCCTTTCAGGTAGCTATAGAGAGCAATGAGGTCTCCTCTTCAGGCTGTTTGCTGGAATTTTGCCCCAGCTGTGATGCCTGTTGGTTTTTTCTGGGGTTTTCTATGTGTTCACAGTCTGGAAGCTGCATGGGAGCACAGCTCCAGCCTGGGGCTTGCTCCTTCCTGCTATAGCTCCCATTCCTTCAGGTTTTTACCCTGAAACATCTGTTTCTGCACCACCAAGTCTTCCAGCAGGATTGCAAAGCCCATTTGGAACAGACAAAACCAAACCATTTAGGCCTTCAAACACTCTGCTATCTAAACGCATCTTATCTCAGGTTCCCTGCAGTTTCTGGCCACCATGCAATGAGTGACAAATTGAAGCATGTGAGGAAATAAGTCTGACCAAAGTTCCTTCCAACTTCTCATTAGCTCTGGGGGAGAGCTGTAGGTCAAGCTGTGGTGCCAACATACATCAAACATTGGCATCCCCTTTGCCTGCTATTAGCCAGCTGCTTCTCTGCATAGCTGGCAGCACAGCTGTAGCCTGCTTGTACCCAGAGGTGTCAGATACTTGCCAGAGGTCTTCAGCATTTAAGGGGAGCAGGAACTTGCAATAAATATTGTGAACCATCTGTCCATTGTGAAGGTGGAAGGGGAAAGAGAATCAGATCTGTAAAGAGAGATCACTTGGCAGCAGGGAGGTGATGCTGAGCAGGGACAAGCATCCTCCTTCTTCTGATGCCAGCTGGCTGGAAAGTCCAATTTTGAGGAGCACCCAAAAGGGATCAGCAAAAGCTGAAGGGAACTTTCCATTTACAATTCAAAGGCCAGACTCAGCCTGGAGTTATACTTTCATTCAACAGCAGAGAAAGCAAAGCCCAGTAGAGGGATTTCCCACGAGCAAACTTCATGTGTCCTCAGTGAGGGCAGCTGAAGAGATGCAAGATGAGGCTTGTGGAGGTCCCAGGGGGGCTGTGGGGGTCTCCTTCTCTGGAGACTTTCAAAACCTGCCTGGATGCATTCCTGTGTGGACCACTCTGGGTGATTCTGCTTTGGCAGGAGGGTTGGACTCAATGATCTCTGGAGGTCCCTTCCAACCTCTAACATTCTGTGATTCCTGAGCACTGAGGCAGCAGGGGTGGCCCTGGCTCCTGCTAGCTGAGGCAGCTCCTCAGGGGCAGCTACAAGTGGGAGCAGTGCTGGGAGCAGAGTGAAAAGGGGCAGGAAAGAGGATCCTGTAAATCACCAACCTGACAGCCTCACCTCTATGCCTGGGAGGATCAAAGCAGGAAATGTGGTAGAGACACCATCCCTGGAGACATTCAAAGGCAAAATTGATGGGGCCTTGAGCAACCTGATCTAGTTGCAGATGTCCTTGCTCATGGAAGAGGGATTGGACAAGATGACCTTGAAAGGTTCCTTCCAACCCAAACCATTCTATGATTCCATGGTTCTATGGTTCCATAGTTCTATGATTCCATGATTCCATAGTTCTATGGTTCTATGATTCCATGATTCCATGGTTCTATGATTCCATAGTTCTATTATTCCATGATTCCATAGTTCTATGGTTCTATGATTCCATGATTCCATGGTTCTATGATTACATAGTTCTATGATTCCATGATTCTATAGTTCTATGGTTCTATGATTTCATGGTTCCATGGTTCTATGATTCTATGATTCCATGATTCTATGATTTCATGATTCCACAATTCTATGATTCTATGATTCCACACTTCCATGATCCTATAATTCCATGATCCCACGATTCCATGAACTGCTGAGCTCTGCCCCAGTAGGAGCACCCAGAAAGACTCCATGAACACAGAATCTCTGGCTCCAAGCAGAGCTCTTCCACATCCAGTAGGACTGGCAAGGTTTCAGACACCCTGTTCATGCTGAAGGCTTTGGGTTATTTATGTTTCCAGGTATGCTGCTCCTCATCTGCAGAAAAGATGTCCTGTAGTGAGGGTGCAGCTGCATGCAAAAAGCATCATCAGGGAACTGCTGAATCATTTTCCCTCCCCTTAACGTGGCTGCAGAATGCAGTCAATATTTGCACAGGTTGCAGGTTAATTGTCAGTATCCCTGCAGTAAAAGTCATTACTGAGGAGCTGCTGGGACATTTAGTTGCCTAAGCAGCTAATTACTGGGCAGAGAAAACCACAAAAAAATGGAGAGAGAGATGTTCCCATAGATGACTCCCTGCAAGTGTTAAAAGTTATGGCAACTACTGACTGCAAAATGAGCTCTAAATGTGTGGGGTCACCGTCAGCTACCAAGCAGGAGAGTCTGGAGAGAAGCAGCAGCAGCTGCAGTGAGGAGAAATTATCTTTTTGATTACTTATTTTTTTGCCCAGGGCAATTGTGGAGTCACCATCCCTGGAAGGAGTCACAGACCCATGTAGATAGTGTAGATAGAGCACTTGAGGACATGGTTTAGAGAGAGATGTTCCCATGGGTGACTCCCTGCAAGTGTTAAAAGTTATGGCAACTGACTGCAAAATGAGCTCTAAAAGTGTGGGGTCACCATCAGCTACCAAGCAGGAGAGTCTGGAGAGAAGCAGCAGCAGCTGCAGTGAGGAGAAATTATCTTTTTGATGACTTTTTTTTGCCCAGGGCACTGGTGGAGTCACCATCCCTGGAAAGATTCACAAACCCATGTAGATAGAGTACTTGGGGACATGGTTTAGTGGGCAGGGTGGTGTTAGGTTGGACTGGATGATCTCAGAGGCCTTTTCCAGCCTCAGTGATTCTTGTAGGGCTTCCTGGAGGAGGACAGACTAAGGTTTGCTACTCTGCAGCTTGGACAGGAAGAACCAAAGCTGATGGCTTGAATTCTGGCACTCCCAGAGTACACAAAAGTGAGCTTCTTGCCTCCATGTATTCCTCAACACTAAAGTCAGCCAGAAATCACAGAATGGTCTGGCTTGGAAGGGACCTCCAAAGGTCATCTAGCCCAACCCCCCCTCTGCAGTAAGCAGGGACATCCTCAAAATCAAAGCTAGCCTTGGCCCTTTTCATTTAGTCATAAGTGATTAGAGCTCCAAATTCATCACTCCACAGCCTAGAAATGCCAAGTTCCAGGGCTGGGCACTGGTGTGGGCTGCTCTGCTTCCACACCAGCTCCTGTGGATGGATTTGCAGAGGGTGAAATTGGCAGTGAGCTTGCTGCCTTGTGTTGCTCCAGCAGCTGCAGAGGAAACCAGAGGCCAAATTCCCCACTGCCTCCCAGCATGCTGTGCTCAGGCTGCATAATCCACTCATGAGGGACATGCTCTAAGTAGTAGTAAATGCTTGAAGATGAGAACAGCCTCAGGATGTAGATAATGGCCAATGCACAACAGAGATCCTCTCTGCCATAACTACACCCTCAGATTCTCCTCACATTGACTCAGCCTTTGCTGCCAGCTTCATTATACAATGTCCCCAAGTGCCATCAATTGAGCTGACAAAAAGAGGTCTGCTGCCAGGATAGCACCATCCGTGCTGGGAGCTTTGCTGGCATCAGCAGGTTGGAGGCTTTTTGGTTTTTTTTTTCCCTTTTCTTTAACATTTCTTAGCTCATGGAGTTGCAGCAGCCAAATTCTGGGGCAAATATCAGTTCCTTGAATACAGAATCACATTTGAAGTGCTGTGGTGAGACCTCACCAGGAGTATTGTGTCCAGCTATGGGGCCTCCAACACATGAAGGACATGGACCTGCTGATGTGGGTCCAGAGGAAGGCCACAAAGATGATCAGAGGGCTGCAGAACCTCTCCTACAGAGCTGGTCTGGGAGAGCTGGGGCTGTTCAGCCTGAGAAGAGAAGGCTCTGAGGAGATCTTAGAGCTGCATTTGAATATCCAAAGGGAACCTGCAGGAACACTTGGGAGGGGCTGTTTAGAAGGGCCTGGTGGGATAGGATGAGAGGCAATGGTTTGAAACTGGAGCAGGGCAGGTTTAAGTTGAACCTCAGGAGGAAGCTCTTCACAAGGAGAGTAGTGGAACACTGGAACAGGTTGCTCAGAGAGATGGTTAAAGGCCCATCCCTGGAGACATTCAAGGTCAAACTTGATGTTGCCTGCTCTAGTTGGAGCTGTCCCTGCTGACTGCAGGGGGGGGGTTGGACAAGATGACCTTTGAGGGTCCCTTCCAACCTGGTGCATTCTGTGACTCTGGGGTTCTCTGCTGGGTGACACTAGCCCAGCAGTCAGCAGCAACGTCAGGGGAACGTGGCTTGAGTGAAAAGTGCTCCCACACAATCTGCCTGTTGTGAGGGGAGAGCTGCACCCTGAATCCAAACCCCTCTGGGGCAGACCCCATTGCTATCCTCCCACCTGCAGAGATAATGTAAAGAGCTGCAAAGGATTCATTTGCAGTACAAAAGGGAGGGAAAAACCAGGATGTTTCCAGCTCTTGTAAAGCCTCAGCAGCAGTTGTGTTCCTTAAATACCATTTTCTAGCATCTTAGCTATTCACTCTTTAAACAAAGAGAGGCAGAAAAATTTGTAACCTCTCTCGGCTCAATCAATGGATTTGTGTTCCCTGGCAAGCTGAAAAGAAAGGCTGAGCAAACACCTTCCTAAAGTTTCTTTTTTTCTTTGGTCATCCCTCTTCTAGGAGCTGTGCTAAAGCAGAAAGAATAAAAGAAATAAAGAGGTTAAAAAATAATAAAAGAAGAAGAGGTAGAAGGGTGAGGGCAGAAGAAAAAGAAGCCAGGTGTTGGATTTTACTTCAGTGAGAAGGCAAAAGGAGGAGGGGGAGGAGGTTGTGAGAGCAATTAAATCAGCTAGCAAAAAGCTGAAGATGTGTGAAAAGAATTGGAGGCAGTGAGTGTGTCTCTATATTTAGTGGAAAGTTTCCTTCCTTTCCTTTGCAGCTTGTTGTGTGTGTGAAGGCCAAAGGCAGAAAGAGAACAGATCTGTCTATAGCAAACTGTGGCCCCAAGTGTCAGGAGGCTCCAGTAAATAGGGAAAGCCACCAAAGGCAGCTTTTAAGAGATAAATGCCCCAAAGCCTCTGAATTCAAAGCCATGAAACCTTTGTAGTGCACAATAGCACATCTGTGCAACTCAGGGTGAGGTTGCCTAAAATAAATCTGTGTCCATGGCTCACTAACTCCCTCTTACACTAATGGGTCATGGGACTGCAGGAGCTCCATCCCCTGTCAAGCCTCACTGTGAATATCTCCAGGACTGGGGCCTCAACCACCTCCCTGGGCAACCTGTTCCAGTGTTCTGCCACCCTCAGAGTAAAGAACTTGCTCCTGATGCCCAATCTAAACCTGCCCTTCTCTAGTTTGAAGCCATTGCCCCTCATCCTTTGCAAACAGTCTCTCTCCATCCTTCTTGTAGCCCCCTTCAGGCTGCTATCAGGTCTCCCTGGAGCCTTCTCTTCTCCAGGCTGAACACCCCCAGCTCCCTCAGCCTGTCCTCATAGCAGAGCTGCTCCAACCCCCCGAGCATTTTTGTGGCCTTCCTCTGGACCTGCTCCATCAGGTCCATGTCCATCCTATATTGAGGGCTCCAGAGCTGCACACAGCACTCCAGGTGAGGTCTCCCCAGAGCAGAGCAAAGTGGCAGAATCACCTCTCTGGCTCTGCTGGCAACACATCTTTAGATGCAGCCCAGGCTGTGATTTGCCTTTTGTGCTGCAAGCTCACACTGCCTGCTCCTGTCCAGCTCCTCATCCATCAGCACCCCCAAATCCTTTTCCTCAGGGCTGCTTTCTAACACCTCCTCCCCCAGTCTGTACTGACAGTGAGGATTACTCCAGCCCAGGTACAGATTCTGTAATCCAGAGGACCCTAAATGTCTACCATAAGTGAGATCTGAAGGTTGGAAAAGAGGGAGATCCCCTTTCAGCCTTCTCTTCTCCAGACTAAACAGCCCCAGGGCTCTCAGTCTTTCTTCATATCAGAGATGTTTCAGTCCCTTCATCGTCCTCATAGCTCTCTGTTGGACTCTCTCCAGCAGGACTCTGTCTCTCTTGAACTGGGGAGCCCAAAACTGGACACAGAGTTCCAGCTGTAGTCTCACCAGGGCAAAATATAGGGGGAGGAGAACCTCTCTAGACCTTTTCTTGATGCACCCCAGAAGACAGCTCCTTTTCTGCCTCTCATCAGCTCCCACTTCAGCCCAAGTTTTCTCCCTTTAACTATTGAATTCAGACCCAAGTTTGTAGCGTGGATAATATTTGCCTGGTCACACAGTCCCAAATTATTACAGTGACAAACCAGAATTAACTGCATGAGGGACTTTCAAATGAGCTTCTAAGGAAGAGTTTACAGCGCTTTTAACCAGCAGTTCTCATCCTCTTGTGTGCTTCTTCAAAAAGCTGAAGGTCCCTTGGCCCTCCTATGTTCTTAGGGAGAGTGGCTGTCACTTGATCTGAAAGAGCCCCTGCATTGAGCAGGCTGCTGCCTCTTGAAGAACAGCTTGAGAAACACCAAAGGAATTGAAAAAGAGAAGAGGCAAGGCGCCTGAAGCAGAGAAAATGGGATGGAGGAAGCAAAAAGAACCCAGAAGGGATGGAAAAAAAGTTAACGAATGACCTTGGGTTTTTGGAGAAATGCTGAAGGATCTGAATTCCAGCACAGTGTCCCATGAAGGAGAGAGGCTGCCTCAAGTGGCACAGCCCCCAGCTCCCAGAGCCTTTGGGCTGACTTCTCACAGCAGAAGTCCTTGGATTGCTGATGTGTGACAACCCCAGGGCTGGCACAGAGCAGCCTGGGCTGACAGCTTCAGCAGCTCCGCGATCAGAGAGGGAGCCAAGCAGCCCAGAGAGCAGATGAGGAAAACAAACAGGAGCTCATCTCTCAATTCTGACTCTCTCACTGCAAAGGGAAGATGTTTGCTCACACCTGCCAGTGGAGTTGCTCTGCTGCCACCTCTGCCTGCCTGCAGAAAGCATGTTGTCATTTTGCAGAGGCTGAAATCCACCTCACTGCCTCATCACCCTGAATTCATGCAGGGTAAGTTTGGCTCTGCTCATCCTCCACGCTCTGATTCTAGGCTGTCAGTTTCAGACCAGGAGCTTAAACCCAGCCCTTCCTGCAGGAACCCTACCTGAAAATGTAAGGGATTAAACCTTACCAGGGGAGAGAAAAAGGAATTCAGAGCTACACCTGCTGCATTTCTGGGGCTTGCCAGCAAGCAGAGCTGCCTAGGCAGAGCCTGCAGCCATCCCCTCCTGAAAGCAAACCAACCTCCCATGTGCAACACTGTCAGAAAGCTCCAGATTTTTGGAGTCCTGTGGCCACGGAAAAGTGCTGTTCAGCCAAAAAAGAAAAAAAAAAAAGAAAAAAATAACAACCAAATGTCGCTGCAGCATTAATCTCAAGTGCAAGCATTTGCATGGAGGCTGAAAGTCCAATCAAAACCCAAGTGAATACCATGAAACCATTTAGCTGCTTCAACAGAACACTTGGACCCTGTAAAGTCAAGGAGAGAAGTGGGAATAATTTGTGTCCACAAACAGTTGTGAAGGGCCCAAATGGTTTGATTGCAGTGAATTTGTGTCTTCCAGCAGAAGGACCTTCTGCCAGTGCTTGCCAAGGCACCTCCGACAGCAGCGGTGAAGGCAGAGCTGAGGAGAGGGAATCTGCTCCCAGAGCCATACTGAGGGCTCAGCTTTGGTCTATAGAACAAATAGTACAAACCACACAATTTCCATCATAGAATCATGGAATTGTTTTGCTTGGAAAAGTCCTCTAAGGTCACCATGGCCATCAAACCATGTCCTGAAGTGCCATGTCCACATGGCCACCACCAAATGGTAGGCTCTGGGTTGTGTTTCTGTGACTACTTCATTGCAGCTTCATTGCCAAGGGTCAGGGCTCCCTCAGCCACTAAATGAGTGCCAGACACTATTTATGAACCTCCCTCCCTTTCCAAAGGGAAGAGAAAAGGAATAAGGGAATGAGACTGCTGGGTTAGAAAACTGAAATAGCCTTAATGAGAATAAGGACAATCAAATGAAATGGATAGAGATAGAAACCAGTACTGAACCCAACCCCTGATGGCAATGTTGTCACCATCACCACTGGTGCTGGGCACAGGCACTGGGGAAATCCCAGGCTGGACTCATCAGCAGATAGGAACTGGATTCTGGAGCTGGATGCTAGAACTGGACTCAGGAACAATAGATCAGGATCGAGGGCAGAATGAGTCCTCCTCACACACGAGCCAGCAAAGAAGAGGCTTGACCCTGGTGATCCCTCAGCTTTCTCCTGAAGATGACATCCATGGGTTGGAATCCCTTGTTGGTCAGTTTAGTGTCACCTCTTCTGTCTACTCCTCCCCCACAGGTTGCAGCCTTTTACTCTGCATCCCCGTGCAGAACACATGATGGAGATAGAATCATAGAATCATAGAATCAAGAAGGTTGGAAGAGACCTCAAAGATCATCGAGTCCAACCTGTCACCCTCCACCTCATGACTATCTAAACCATGGCACCATGTGCCATGTCCAATCCCCTCTTGAACACCTCCAGGGATGGTGACTCCACCACCTCCCTGGGCAGCACATTCCAATGGCCAACCACTCTCTCTGTGAAGAACTTTCTCCTCACCTCCAGCCTAAACCTCCCCTGGCACAGCCCAACCCTTGGCAGGAACTCTCTCCATCAGCACTCTCACTATCAGCAGCAGCCCCTGGCTGTGCAAACCTGCCCTGAACTCCAGAAGCTTCCATCACTGAGCAGAGACTGAGCTGGGAAGGCAAATCCCTGAAGAGAATCAGTTCTGCTCTAGCTCAGAGCAGGATGCTCATCCTCAGGGACAGTGGCAGGTTATAAAACCCTGGCAGTGACACTTCTGTCCTGCTGCCACCCAAAAATAGAAGGCTGAGAGGGGATCTGATCAATGTCTATAAATATCTGAGGGCTGGGTGTCAGGGTGGAGGTGCCAGACTCTCTTCAGTGGTGCCCAGTGATAAGACACTAAGGGGATAAGCTGGAACCCAGGAGGTTCCACCTCAGCATGAGGAGGAAGTTCTTTGGTGTGAAGGTGCTGGAGGCCTGGAGCAGGCTGCCCAGAGAGGTTGTGGAGCCTGAGGGGGTCTGGATTTTCATTTGCAAGGAAGAACACAGAGTCACATTTGTCTGTTTCTTTCCTCTCTGGGGGAGAGAGATTTTTCTTACCAGCAGTGCAGGGAACTGGGCTGCTGCCAGACCCTCCAGAAACAACCTGAAGTAGGGGAGTGTGAGCAGCATGGACCTGCTGTGAGTGACTTCCAGGGAGCATGGAGCTGCTGTGAGTGACTTCCAGGGAGCATGGAGCTGCTGTGAGTGACTTGCAGGGAGCATGGAGCTGGTGTGAGCGACTCCCATGGAGCATGGAGCTGCTGTGAGTGACTTGCAGGGAGCATGGAGCTGGTGTGAGCGACTTTCAGGGAGCATGGAGCTGGTGTGAGCGACTTCCAGGGAGCATGGAGCTGGTGTGAGCGACTTCCAGGGAGCATGGAGCTGGTGTGAGTGACTTCCATGGAGCATGGAGCCGGTGTGAGCGACTTCCATGGAGCATGGAGCTGCTGTGAGTGACTTGCAGGGAGCATGGAGCTGCCTTCTGCTGGAGGATGGAGTGGGAACTCACATCATTGTGCAGAGCATGGCAATCTTCTCCCTAAATGTAAACAGACTGGACTGCTCTATCTTTGCGTAGCCTTGACATCTGGATCCAGGAGGGATTTGCAATTCTAATTGGAATCAGCCACACTAATTGTGCCTTTTTTTCCCTTTTTTTTTTTAATTGGCTGCACTATCGATTCCACGAGATACGTGATGCTCTTCCACCTGTCCGCAAGGCTCCTGCTGGCAGCTGCTAATGGAAAAAAACCACCTCAATTAGCAAGAATTCCCTCTGAAATCCTTGAAAATCCAATATTGCTGATTAGTTTGTTAAAAAAAATCTTATTAAGAAATGCTTGGTGACTTCCCTAATAATATCAAGAAGCAGATCCTCATGCTGGGCTCCCTAGAAGACTAATCTCTCCCTCTCCTTTTTTGCCTCTCTGCCTCCAGCAAGGGTCAGAATTTGCAGCATGCAGGAATTAATTTCCCAACTCCTCCCTGGTGAACCATGGAGGAGGAGAACTCTGCTTCCTTTTTTTAGCCCTCTGGGAAATGTGGCTGTGTAAAGACATTGATGATGTTAATCCAGGTTCAAGGAGGGTGATGGAAAGTAACCAAGGCCCTTTTATTCCTTTAGTGCTTCATCAAGCCAATTAACTGCATCTCTTCATTATCCCTCCCATGCTCCAGCCTTGAATTCCTATTAGCTTGGGCTGGTATCTCAAATGGAAAAGCTGTGTTCTTCCTGCATCTCCTCTTGGCCATCACTTTACCACAAGTGGTGGAAGAGGACAGAGGTAACAAGGGAGGTGTTTGGGACACAGGGGTTCTCCCCCTCTGCTCTGCCCTGCTGAGATCACATCTGGAGTATTGTGTCCAGCTGTAGGCCACTCAGTTCAAGATGCACAGGGAACTACTGGAGAGAGTCCAGTGGAGGCTATGAGGATGATGAAGGGACTGGAACATCTGTGTACTGAGTAAAGGCTGAGAGCCCTGGGGCTGTTGAGCCTGGAGAAGATCAGCCCCAGAGGGGATCTGATCAGTGTTTACCAACACCTGAAGGGTAGGTGTCAAGAAAGGGCCATCTAAGACATGGGGCAACGGCCAAATCTGGAACCCAGGAGGTTCCACCCCAACACAAGCAGAAACTTCTTTGTTGTGAGGGTGACAGAGTCCTGAAGCAGGCTGCCCAGAGAGATTGTGGAGTCTAATTCTCCGGAGTCATTCAAAACCCACCTGGATGTGTTCCTGTGTGGCCTGCCATAGGTGATCCTGCTCTGGCAGGGGGGTTGGACTCAATGATCTCCAGAGGTCCCTTCCTACTTCCAATCAGCATCAAAGAGAGGTTCTTGGAGAAATGGAGGGATCACAAATGGGGCCTTCCCCTCTGACTGCACATAAATGCAGCCAGAGGTCTGCAAGAGAGGTTTCGCTTTAGTATGGTGCTCTCCACAACACTTAGTATGGTGCTCTCTACAACCCCCTAGCATGGTGCTCTCCCCATCCCCCTAGCATGGTGCTCTCCCCATCCCCCTAGCATGGTGCTCTCCCCATCCCCCTAGCATGGTGCTCTCCCCATCCCCCTAGCATGGTGCTCTCCCCATCCCCCTAGCATGGTGCTCTCCCCATCCCCCTAGCATGGTGCTCTCCCCATCCCCCTAGCATGGTGCTCTCCCCATCCCCCTAGCATGGTGCTCTCCCCATCCCCCTAGCATGGTGCTCTCCCCATCCCCCTAGCATGGTGCTCTCCCCATCCCCCTAGCATGGTGCTCTCCCCATCCCCCTAGCATGGTGCTCTCCCCATCCCCCTAGCATGGTGCTCTCCCCATCCCCCTAGCATGGTGCTCTCCCCATCCCCCTAGCATGGTGCTCTCCCCATCCCCCTAGCATGGTGCTCTCCCCATCCCCCTAGCATGGTGCTCTCCCCATCCCCCTAGCATGGTGCTCTCCCCATCCCCCTAGCATGGTGCTCTCCCCATCCCCCTAGCATGGTGCTCTCCCCATCCCCCTAGCATGGTGCTCTCCCCATCCCCCTAGCATGGTGCTCTCCCCATCCCCCTAGCATGGTGCTCTCCCCATCCCCCTAGCATGGTGCTCTCCCCATCCCCCTAGCATGGTGCTCTCCCCATCCCCCTAGCATGGTGCTCTCCCCATCCCCCTAGCATGGTGCTCTCCCCATCCCCCTAGCATGGTGCTCTCCCCATCCCCCTAGCATGGTGCTCTCCCCATCCCCCTAGCATGGTGCTCTCCCCATCCCCCTAGCATGGTGCTCTCCCCATCCCCCTAGCATGGTGCTCTCCCCATCCCCCTAGCATGGTGCTCTCCCCATCCCCCTAGCATGGTGCTCTCCCCATCCCCCTAGCATGGTGCTCTCCCCATCCCCCTAGCATGGTGCTCTCCCCATCCCCCTAGCATGGTGCTCTCCACAACCCTTAGTATGGTGCTCTCCACATCCCCATAGCATGGTGCTCTTCACAAACCCCTAGCATGGTGCTCTTCACAACCCTTAGTATGGT
>VXBD01005866.1:0-13967 GCA_013399975.1 Indicator maculatus
CTTCCAACCTCTAAGGTACTGTGAGACTGTGCTAGAAATTGCATCTATGATTAGCTCCCTGGATAGTGGGCAAGGGTGGTCTTACTCTGAAGAAACATGGAGCTTATTCAAGGGGAAATTTTGGAGGCTCTGTGATGTGGAAAGCAAGAATGATGCTGATTGACTGATTTATTTTCAAGCAACAAATATTCCATCGCTTCCTTTTTTTGCCTTTCTAAAACAAACCTTGGGATTAGGTACACTGGTCCTGAATTTTGTGAGAAACATAGCAGTGAACCACCTGAACTTCTCTCCAGTCATACTCCCTGCATCTGCATTAAACCACAAGAGGTTGTATTGACTTCCTGGCAAACTAAGACATCAATCCAACCTTTATCATCAGCACACAGATGGCAAGGAAAAAAGAAAATATGATCTTAACATAACAGAGACAGTGGATCTGAACCACAACAATGACAGGTTCAAGGGCAATTTATCTCACAGTTGTTTATCTCAAAGTGAAAATGTTTTGATCACCTGAACAAGAAGATAAAATAGAGGCAGAGAATTTCTGGTACTAAGCCTGTGAATAGAGAGAGAATTATCTAAATTGGATATTAATGGTGGGGGGAAGAGGGGGGTTGTTCATGAAGTAGTTGCTCTCCTCTTGTTCTTTAAGGACAAATGCCTAGTTTGGTGCTTGATTTTGTGAGCCTTTCAGAGACCTGAGCTACAACATCAACGTCCTCAAATGAGTGATTATTATGCTGTTAACAAATGCTTCAGATATTGATCTCCAGGGGATTGTCTCTGTGGCCTTGCATAACAGGAAGAGAAAAAAAAACAAACCAAACCAAAAAAACCAACAAAATAGCAACAACAAAACAGCAGCAACAAAACAACAAAGCAACAACAAAAAGCAACAGCAGCAAAACAACAACACAGCAACAGCAAAACAATAAACCAACAACAGTGAAAGAACAACAAAACAACAGCAGCAAAACGACAATAAAACAATAAAACAACAACAAAGTAACAACAACAATAAAAACAAAGCAACAACAACAAAACAACAGCAGCAAAACAACAAAACAATAAAACAACAACAAAGCAACAACAGCAAAACAACAGCAATGCAACAAAAAGAAGAACAAAACAATAAAACCACAAAACAACAACAAAGCAACAACAGCAATGCAACAACAAAACAACAGCAGCAAAACAACAACAAAACAATAAAATAACAACAAAGTAACAACAACAAAGCAATAAAACAACAACAAAGCAACAACAGCAAAACAACAGCGGCAAAACAACAACAAAACAAGAACAAAACAATAAAACAACAAAACAACAACAAAGCAGCAACAGCAATACAACAAGACAGCAGCAAAACAACAACAAAACAATAAAACAACAAGAAAGCAACAACAGCAAAACAACAGCAACAAAAAAACCAAAAAAAGAACAAAACAATAAAACCACAAAACAACAGCAAAGAAACAACAGCAAAGCAACAACAAAAGAACAGCAGGAAAACAACAACAAAACAAGAACAAAACAATAAAACAACAACAAAAAACAATAAAACAACAACAAAGCAACAACAACAAAACAACAGCAGCAAAACAACAACAAACTAACAGCAAAACAATAAAACAACAACAAAACAAGAAAGCAATAAAACAACAAAACAACAAAAAAGCAATAAAACAACAAAACAACAGCAATGCAAAAACAAAACTACAGCAGCAAAACAACAACAAAACAATAAAACAACAAAGCAACAACAGCAAACAACAGCAGCAAACAAACAAAGCAAGAACAAAACAATAAAACAACAAAACAATAAAACAACAACAAAGCAACAACAGCAATGCAACAACAAAACTACAGCAGCATAACAACAATAAAACAATAAAAGAACAACAAAGCAACAGCAGCAAAACAACAAAACAATAAAACCACCAAAACAAAACAATAAAACAATAAAACAACAAAGAAACAGCAACAACAAAACAGCAACAGCAAAACAACAACAAAACAATCCAACAAAGCAACAACACAACAAAGAAACAGCAACAACAAAAAACCAACAATGAAACAGCAATGAAACAGCAACAACAAAACAAAGCATGACAAAATGAAACAAAAAGACTCCAAAGAAAGGGAATTTAAAGGCTGAAATGTGAACAGCTAAAAATTCAGTACTTCATTCCAGAAGGTAACACAGCTCTTTTATAAACAAATTGTGGGTATTAAGCTATCAGAACTGGATTTGATTAATGATCTGGTAATGGGTTCATATATTAAGGCTGCCATGCTCTGGAGTGTTCCTTTGTTAGACCTTCTTGATTTTTCCCATTTAGGGAAATAAGTAGCACAGTAAAATGACTTTTGGGTTTTTTTTCCTCCTAGCTCCAAAGAAGATGTTCAGTTCATTTTGATGAGTTTAGAACTGTTGTGGTTTAATGAGCAGGCAGATGGCTTTGTGGCTCCAAGAGGGGCAAAGGAATAAAGCTCAGAGAAAGGATTGGATAGTAATGGAAATGCTGTTTACAACAAGCAATGTGCCCTGGTAGCCAGGAAGGCCAATGGGATCCTGGGGTGCATTCAGAGGAGTGTGGCCAGGTTCTCCTCTCCCTCTACTCTCCCCTGCTCAGACCTCACCTGGAACATTGGATCCAGTTCTGGGCTCTCCAGTTCAAGAGGGACAGGGATCTGCTGGAGAGAGTCCAACAGAGGGCTACGAGGATGCTGCAGGGAGCGGAGCACTGCCTGATGAGGACTCAGAGCCCTGGGGATGTTTAGTCTGGAGAAGAGAAGACTGAGAGGGGAACTTATCAATGTCTATCAATATCTGAGAGAGGAGACAGGCTCTGCTCACTTGCACCCTGGGATAGGACAAGGGACAATGGATATAAACTACAGCACAGGAGGTTCCACCTCAGCAGGAGGAGGAACTTCTTCACTGGGAGGGTCACAGAGCACTGGAACAGGCTGCCCATTTTGTGTGTGTGTGATGGAAGCAGCATCTTTTTTTTTTCTTCTGGAAGGTGCAGCTGTACTTCTTACCTTCCTATCAAGTGACTAAGTCACTCTAAGTGGCTCTTTATGGGGGATGGAAAGCAATGTAACTGTTTCACCCTGCTTGCCATTGCATTTCTCAGCAAAAAGATTATCATAAAACTTCACCTACCACCCTTTGAAAGCCATACAATGGGTGAACAAAAGCACTCATTTGCCTTCTTGCTTCAAGAATTATCCCAGAGGTCAAAATATCAGGCACAGCTGATGGAAATCCTATAGGAGATGAGCTGAATTAGCAATATCCATACCAAGCCCATGGACGATAGGAAGGCTTTTAGCTGCCAGCATTGTCAATCAAGTTCCCTCAGCACTAAGAAAATCAATGTAGAGAAATTAGAATTCTTGCCTCACTTGCTTGCCCTTCAGTCATGGTGCCTCTTCCTCCTGAAATGTCACACTGAATGTGTTTAAGTTTGCACCAGGAGTACTCAAAAGTGAACATTTCCAGGCAAACTGCGACTAATTGTGTCTCAGAATGGGGCTTTCTGATTTATTTATTTATCTATCTATCTATCTATCTATCTATCTATCTATCTATCTATCTATCTATCTATCTATCTATTTATTTGGTCAGACTTGCAATGAAAATATCACTTCAGTGAATATTTGTTTGCTGGCTTGATTGCTTAGCCACCAAAAATACCAAAGGTCAGGGTTTTATTGTGGAATTGCTGATATCTGATGTTTAGTCTTCCCACTGAAACAGATGAAATACAGGGGGTGGGGGGAAATAAACATTGGCTACAAAGAATTTTGTAGCCAATATTGATGTCTCCCAATCTCACAGTAGATCAGAGGTTGGAAGGGACCTCAAGAGATCATCAGGGGAGGGGAAGGGAGGAGAAATAACCCCAGCCCCCTAAAAATAAAGAAGAAAATCAGTCCAATAAATGGTACAAATTGAAACAACTCTCCCATCACATCAGTCAAATACATCCTTAGACTCTTTCATGTGTCCTATTTCAGTGGGAAATTGATTTTCTTTAAAGCCTGAATTAAAGCCATCAGCTTTACATATTATCTGAATGTCAATGGATTTGTCAAGTGTGGGTCTAAGCCAGGTTCCCTCTGCCTTCTTTGACTGGAAGGCACAGAACATGCTCAGCATTCAAGGGATGCTGGCTGCTTAGAAACTCTTGCATTTCTCAGAAGTAATTTCTAACATGCAGAAAGGTGTTTGAAGCTGGTGAGGTAACTACAGGATCAAAAGAAATCATAGAATCATAATTGCACAGAATGTTTTGGGTTGGAAGGGACCCTAAGGAACCAGTTTCAACCTCCTTGTCATGGGGACACTTAATACTACACCCCATCCAACCTGCCTTTGAACAACTTTCAGGTCTGGAACTTCCACAGTTTCTCTGGGTAACCTGTTCCAGTGTCTCCCCACCCCCATGGTGAAGAAATTCTTCCTAAAAATCTCATCTGAATTGAACAAAACCAAGACATCTCTTTTTTGTTTGTTTGTTTGTTTTCTCAAATTGAATTGCAATCCTGAATTCAGTTTCCTCTTTTATTTTTCACTGCCTTGTGGGAGCTGTAGTTTCTTTCTCATCAGGACAAATGCAGATCTGCTAGCCAGGAGCTGAATGCAAATTTCACAGGCAGGTACCATAGTAGTGTAGAGCTCTTTTCCAGCAAAAAGGAAGAAAAAAAGAAAAGATGATTAGCTATTGTTGTAAAGAATAGGACCACAGCTCCATGGGTTCTTTTCCTGCAGAATAATTAGGAACCCAAAATGCAAATGCAAAATGCAGAGAAAGAGAAAGCAAGAGGAAAGCAATAGGGAAATCACAAAGAAAACAAATATTGCATAGAGATTTGGGGCTTGGGGTTTAGATTTTGCTTTGTCTCAAAAGAGAAAGGTACAAGCAGGGGGAATTGTGTAAAAGTTTTGTTTTCTTACAGCTCTAATTAAGTGGCATTGAAATGAATCCACATTGTTAAAGGTTTTTTTGCAGAGGTGCTGTGCCCTATTATTGCATGCCACACTTCCATGTTTTCCTCTTATTTTCTCTTCTCTTTTTAAAATAAATTAAAAAAACACTTTTTAACTTGTGTTTGCCAAAAACAGGTCATACCTGCTGTAGCAAACTGCAGTTCCCAGAGCAGAGCAGCAGTGAGAGCTTTTAAATGTGAATTTTGGGTTATTTGGAAAGGGTTATACATCAACAAGTGTAGCTCTAAATATAAATAGGCATAAGTGCAAGAATATAGAAATATAAACAATACATAAATCCTTTATTAGATATAAAAATATGTGTTTTACTTACCTTCAGCTCCTCAAAAGCTTGTGAGAATTTCATATTGTCATTTCTAATGTGAGTGTTGGGTTATTTTCAAATATAAATATAAGTATAAATATTAGTATACATTATAGAAATAAACATACATAAAACATAAATATAAATATAGTATTAATATACATTATAGAAATAAATATAAATAAATATAAATTACAGAATTGAATAGAAATAGCAATAATAGAAAGAGAAAGAAAGAGAGAAAGAAAGAGAGAGAAAGAGAAAGAGGAAGAGAAAAAGAAAGAGAAAGAGAAAGAGAAAGAGAAAGAGAAAGAGAAAGAGAAAGAGAAAGAGAAAGAGAAAGAGAAAGAGAAAGAGAAAGAGAAAGAGAAAGAGAAAGAGAAAGAGAAAGGAAGAGAACAAGAAAGAAAGAGAGAAAAATAGAAATGAAAAAGAAATAGAAATGAAATAGAAGTGAAAAGTAAATAGAAATAATAGAAATAGAAATATAAATAGTAGAAACAGAAATTAGAAATAGAAATAGAAAGACATAGAAATAGAAGGAGACCTTCTTATGGCTTTCCAGTATCTGAAGGGGGCTACGAGAAAGCTGGGGAGGGACTTTTTAGGGTGTCAGGGAGTGGTAGGACTAGGTGGAATGGAGTAAAACTAGAAATGTGTAGATTCAGATGGGATGTTAGGAAGAAATTCTTCCCCATGAGGGTGGTGAGAGACTGGCAGAGGTTGCCCAGGGAGGTGGTGGAAGCCTCATCCCTGGAGGTTTTTACAGCCAGGCTGGATGTGGCTGTGAGCAACCTGCTGTGGTGTGAGGTGTCCCTGCCCATGGCAGGGGGGTTGGAACTGGCTGAGCCTTGACGTCCATTCCAACCCTGATAATTCTCTGATTCTACAAAAAGAAACAAAAATGGAAATATTATATGCAGACCACAAATTTTGTATATACATATATATTTTTTATAATGCAATGAGCAAAATGTTAACAAATAGATGGAAGCACTTCCTGTACTCAAAACATACATTCAAGGGGGAAAATATTCCTCACATATTTTTAGTGATGTTTTATCCTGCAGCAGTTGTGAACTGTCAATTTCCTTGGAATTCTCTGCAGAGGATGATTCCCTGTGCATTCTTTTGATAATGGGCAACACTAAAATAATCTCATTTATGAAAAGAATTTTAGTCAGTGTTGGGAAGAATGTATACAATAAGACAACTCTCTTGGAAAAGACCTCCAAGATCATGGAATCCAACTATCAACCCAACACCACCATGACCATTAAACCATGTCCCAAAGTTCCGTGGCCACAGGTTCCTTGAACTCTTGCAATTTAAAGTGTGAACACAAAATGGCAAATCTTCTGCCAGGCATTCCTCTCCCTCTGTCAGCTGAAAGGAAATTATTCCATGTTTAAGGCATAAGAAGCTTGTAGAAATGTGCATGGCATGAATTCCTGCCTTGCAGTGAATTCAAAAGTGTGTCCCAGGGCTTTCTGGCTGTCAACAGAGATTCTTAGAATCATGCAATTGTTTGGGTTGCAGAANGCTCCAGCCTCCTCTCAGGGACTTGTAGAAAGCAATGAGGTCTGCCCTCAGCCTCCTCTTCTCCAGACTGAACAACCCCAGTGCCCTCAGCTGCTCCTCATAAGATTTGTTCATATTGTCATGAGGATGACACCCTAAAAAATCCCTCCCCAGCTTTCTTGTAGCCCCCTTCAGATACTGGAAGGCCACAAGAATGCCGCAAGAAGGGGTCAACACGACGATCTATGAGATCAGTTGAATCCAATTTATTGAACAGCAGACACATACTTTTATACCAAACAAGACAATTATGCCTACGTGTCATATTCCTATGGGTCAAACACAAAACGTCAACCCCTCCCCTGAGGCTTCTCCATCCGGCTTCTCCGACCACGAGTTCCTGCCTCTTAACTTCCTCGGGACCTCCCGCCAGCTTCAAGGTCGTAAGCAACTTCAAGGTCACGCTGGTCCAATTAGGTTCTTCTCAGTAAAGTCAAGGGCCTTGTCCAGGCCTTTAGCCTTAGACCATTCCTCTACACAAAAAGGTCTCCTTGGAGCCTTCTCCAGACTGAACAACCCCAACTCTCTCAGTCTGTCCTCACAGCAGAGCAGCTCCAGCCCTCTGCTCATCCTCATGGCCCTTCTCTGGATACCTTTCAGCACCTCCAGATCTTTCTTGTAAGAGAGGCTCCAGAACTGGACACAGAGCTCCAGGTGTGGTCTGAGCAGAGCAGAGGGGGAGAATCCCCTCCCTGGCCCTGCTGGCCACACTTCTCCTGCTGCAGCCCAGGCTCTGCTTGGCTCTCTGGGCTGCAAGTGCTCACTGCTGGCTCCTGCTGAGCTTCTCCTTCACCAGCACCCCCAAAGCCTTTTCTTCAGGGCTGCTCTCAAGCCTGTATCAGTGCTTGGGATTGCCCTGCCCCAGCTGCAAGACCTTGCCTTGGTCTTGTTGAACCTCCTGAGGTTGTCATGGACCCAGCTCTGCAGCCTGTCCAGGTCCCTGTGGCTGGATCCCTTCCCTCCAGCCTGTCTGGTAACAAATGCTAACAAAAAGCAAAGTCTCTTTTATTAATTCCTGGCAATATTTCACCTTGTATGACCCCAAAACTGTGTCTGCATTGGAGACTCCCCCTACACACACCTCCATATTCACACTTACCTAATGCACCTAAAACCATTTCCTTTCAGCAGGTGTCTGTCACAAAACAAACTCCTATGGAAGGAAACAGTTTGGAATGTTGTTTTTGGAATGTTGTTTCTTTCTCCCTGCTTTGTTTCTCTTGAAAATGTCCTTCAATAGCTTTGGGTTTTTATTTCTACTTTTAGAAAGCTTGCTCTCTGCTGACAGTTGGGCCATAACTATATTTCACAACTTCTAAAGCTCCTGAGTTGCTGGAAATAAATTGATTTCCTGGCAAAAATATGCAACCCACGGGTTTGCAGTCTGGGGCCTGAACAGCCTGTCCCTAAAGCAGTTATTTCCACTTACATCCCTGACCTGCTGCTGTCTTCTGTGGTGCTGCAGGTTTGGGTTTTGTTTTTTCCATGTACCTCAGAAGCCCCAGATCTGTTTCCATCCTTCTTAATTTGCTATAAACTGCACATGCTTCTATCAGGAAGGACTTCCATTGCTACACTCCTTCAATTTCACCACACCAGTGGTTCCATATTTCACCATATGGGGAGTGGAATGAATTTACCCTGCTCTCAGGCTTCAGCAATACCTGGGTGATGTGATTCAGGACCTCCACACAAAGAAGAGGTCACTTCCAATATTTCTCTAAGTGGCTCCTTCTGGAGGAGTATGTACAGTGAGTTTGGATGCTGGGTGATTTGTCAGGGGTGGGTAAAGTGGGGCAAAACCCCCCAGACACTGCTGGAAGAGTGATAAAATGCAGCTACAGAAACCAACGCCCAATTGTTTCATTCTGATCTAACTCCTGAGAGGTCAGAGAGATTTAAATAAGAATCTCTGATTTTTTTTTTCACCTTTTTGCTGTCAACTGCCTTATATCTCACTATTGCAGTCTCTGCCAGCAGGATTTCAGCTCTTCAAAACCCTCCCCTTCCACTGGAGAGCAGAACCTGGCCTTATACCTACGACTGTTCCAGTAAATGATTGTTGCTGAACAGAATCTGAACTATCAGATTCCATTTAGACACCTGTTTCTGTGTACCTAAGGAAATGCATATTTGCACTGAATATTTTAAATACTTCTCCAGTGTGTACTTTCTCAGCTCAGGAGGTTTTTTTTCCTGTAATGGGTTCACTGCAGAGCTGTGATTGCTACTGTTCCATTCCCTGCAATTCTCCTAGGTGTTTGTGTCCTCACTCCAGCCATCAAACCCTTGTGATTCTGACAAGTGCTTTCTTTCTCTCAGCAGCATGACTCAGGGGATGATTCTACCACTACAGTGGCAAAAGAAACAGAGGACACAACACACAGTGAGAAAATATTGTAACAGCTGCTGATAGGAAACTATTTGAAGGAATCAGAGGCTCACAGGGTGATAGGGGTTGGAAGGGACCTCTGGAGATCATCCAGTCCAAACCCCCTGCCAGAGCAGGACCAGAGAATCCAGCACAGGTCTCACAGGAACACATCCAGATGGGTCTTGAAAGTCTCCTCTCTGGGGAACCTGTTCCAGTGCTCTGTGACTCTCACAGTGAAGAAATTCCTTCTCATGTTGAGGTGGAACCTCCTGTGCTGTAGTTTTCATCCATTGCCTCTTGTCCTATCACAAGGTGCATCTGAGCAGAGACTGTCCCCTCCCTCTTGCCACCCAGCCCTCTGATATTTAGAAACATTGATCAGGTCCCCTCTCAGTCTTCTCCAGACTAAGCACCCCCAGGGCTCTCAGCCTCTCCTCCCCAGGCAGTGCTGCAATCCCTTCAGCATCCTGGTAGCCCTCCCTTGGATTCTCTCTAGCAGATCCCTGTCCCGCCTGAACTGGGAAGCCCAAAACTGGACACAGTACTCCAAGTGAGGCCTCACCAGGGCATAGTAGAGGGGGAGGAACACCTTCCTCTATCTGCTGAACACACTCCTAATGCACCCCAGGATGCCATTGGCCTTCCTGGCCACAAAGGCACATTGCTGACCCATGGAGAGCTTGTTCTGACTCATCAGACTGAAGCAGGTAAGAAATACCAACTGGTTTTCAAGGGTTATTTGTTATATTGGAGTGGCTAATCTCCCTGAGTGGCATTTTTCAAGGCAGATGCTAAAATGCAATATCAAGTTTGCACTTTGAGACAAAAAAAAGCCTCTGCCTGAAGCAGACAAATCACAAAAGTTGGGAGTATGTTCCCTCTTACTCTCCAAAACCCTGATAATCAACCCCATACACACAGTGCATGGTTTGTTGGGTTTTTTTGGTGTGGTTTTTTTCAAGAGGATAAGATCAATGGACAGCCTTGCTGCAGCCTGGAAGCACAAATTAGGACCTTCAGAAGGAAGAAGTTGCCAAACAGCTCTTTCCTTTTTATGGTCTCTAAGGGCCAGCTGCAGAAAATGAAAATCTTTTAACTACAGCGTTTGAGTCACAGAGCAGCATCTGAATTGAAGAGCTTAAAAAGCTAGCTCCTAAAGCCCCCTTTATGCCTGCCCCTTGTCTGCCTTCCTTGCTTCATCTTCACTGTTCAAAGGACACAGCAGTTAAAGAAGAGAGTCAATAAGTGCAGGCTTAAAGACTCAGAGGCTGCAGAAGTGTTGTGGTTGGCTTGCAGAAGCTGGAGTGGATTTGCTTCCTCTTAAAGGCTGCTGCACATCAGGCAAATCGGAGAATCTAATGATGATTTTACTCCTGACTGGAATGTATTTTGTAGCAACATATGGGTACTATATTTTTAGGGAAAAAGATTCCCAGGAAACCCTCTTCTCTGCCATTAGAATCATAGAATTGTCAGGGTTGGAAGGGACCTCAAGGATCAGCCAGTTCCAATCCCCCTGCCATGGACAGGGACACCTCACACCACAGCAGGTTGCTCACAGCCACCTCCAGCCTGGCTGCAAAAACCTCCAGGGATGAGGCTTCCACCACCTCCCTGGGCAACCTGTTTCATCCTCTCACCACCCTCATGGGGAAGAATTTCTTCTACTGGTACTACAGAGCACACTGAGTTTATACTTTTCACAGATCACAGGATGGTAGGGGCTGGAAGGGACCTCTGGAGATCATCCAGTCCAACCTCCCTGCCAGAGCAGGAACAGAGAATCCAGCACAGGTCACGCAGGAACACATCCAGGGGAGTCTTGAAAGTCTCCAGAGAAGGAGACTCCACAACCTCTCTGGGCAGCCTATTCCAGTGCTCTGTGAGCCTCCCAGTGAAGAAGTTCCTCCTCCTGTTGAGGTGGAACCTCCTGTGCTGGAGGTGATATCCACTGCCCCTTGTCCTATCCAGGGTGCAAGTGAGCAGAGCCTGTCCCCTCCCTTTGTAGTGCAGTGAACTGTTTTCATGAGCTTTCTTGTTTCAAAGCCACCAAATAATTCTGGGATTTCTATGATGAGTTGAAACCCGAAATGCAGCAAAGCCTTTTGCTCATATTTATACCCTCCTGGGACTTTCCATATTGTTTTGCAGCCTGAGTGTGCAGCTCCTAAAGCCCTTTTTGGTTTGCTTTCAGAAAGAATTAATTCAGCATCAACCATTAGCATATTTTTTCCTTCCATGAGTAAGATGCCATTTGATTGTAAATGGATACATGAGGTATTTCTTTTCACAGTCTTTTATCTGAATTTAATTTACAGTTTGTTCTCACACAAAAAAGCCTTTTTCATTTCAGTGTGGCTTAACTTTTTAGGAGACCTAAATGCATATTTAATCATGAAAGGATGTCCACAACCAGGTGATTTCACAGGCTCAGCATCTTGATGAATCACAGAACAAGGGAACATTTAGTTTCATGATTCTCCATCCCTGGAGAAATTCAAAGCCCACCCAGGTGTGCTCCTCTGTGACCTTCTCTAGGTGAACCTTCCTTGGCGTGGGTTTGAACTCACAGAATCACAGAATTTTTCCTACTCCTTTTATTCTTCTGCAAGCTATTCCCTCCCTTTTGTTCTGTTTTCACAGAATCATAGGATGTCAGGGGCTGGAAGGAACCTGAAAATCTCATCCAGTCCAACCCCTAGACCAGGTCACATAGGAACACATCCTGGTGGCTTTGGAATATCTCCAGAGGGAAGCTCCACAACACCTCTGGGCAGCCTGCTCCAGGCTTCTGTCACCCTCACAGGAAAAAAATTCTTCCTCATGTTCACATGGAATGTCCTGTGCTTCAACTTCCACCACTGCCCCTTGTGCTGTCCTTGGGCATCCCCCAGCAGAGCCTGGCTCCAGCCTCTTGGCTGGACATCTTTATCCCCAGCAATGAGCTCCCCCTCAGGTTCCTCCTCTCCAAGCTCCAGAGCCCTCAGCTCCCTCAGGCTCTCCTCCTAAGGAAGATGTTCCACTGCCTTCATCATTTTTGTGTCTCTGTGCTGGATTCTCTCAAGCAGTTCCCTGAGGTCCTTCTTGAGCTGAGGGTCCCATAAATGGACACAATATTCCAGATGTGGCCTCACCAGGACAGAGTAGAAGGGGAGGAGAACCTCTTTTGACCCTACTAACCACAGCCCTTCTAATCCATCCCAGGATATCCTTGGACTTCTTGGCTGTGAGAACACATTGCTGTCATGGTCAGGAAGAAATTCTTCACAGAAAGAAGGATTGGCCTTTGGAATGTGCTGCCCAGTGAGGTGGTGTTTGACCCTACTAACCACAGCCCTTCTAATCCATCCCAGGATATCCTTGGACTTCTTGGCTGTGAGAACACATTGCTGTCATGGTCAGGAAGAAATTCTTCACAGAAAGAAGGATTGGCCTTTGGAATGTGCTGCCCAGTGAGGTGGTGGAGTCACCATCCCTGAAAGTGTTTAAAATAAGACTGGATGAGACACTCAGTGCCATGATTTAGTTGATTAGATGGTGTTGCGTGATAGGTTGGACTTGCAGATCTCAAAAGTCTTTTCCAACCTGGTTAATTCTCTGATTTTTGTGAGACTTAAAGGGGGAGAATTAGTCAGGCAAAGCAACATAATTATCCAGCTATGAAATAATTATAATCCTTGAATTCACCTGAAATTCAGCAAGGCAGGGTGAGCAATAAAGGAGTCCCCTGAGCCCAGATCCTTCAAAGACAGACTGAACATGTCAGCTGAGGAGCTGCTGGTCAATAGACAACTCCTCTTGTTGATTACAGCATTAGCTACCCAGACATCAAGCATGTTCTCTTAAACCCCAATGAACCTGGAGACAGCAGTGCTTTGATCTTCCTGAGACTGAAAATGTGATACCTAAATGCCTAATTAGAGGTAAGAGTTTGGAGATGAGGTTGTTCAGCTTGAAGCTCTTGCCTTCACATGCAGATTCTGAAAGGAATTCTGATTTCCCAGGCACAGACAGTCAGAAGAGTTGCACAGGTTTAAAGGAACATTGAGGTGTTTATGTGTTTATATATTTATAGATGCACTTCTTCAGGACAAGTGAAAAGCTATCCTGGGTTGCATCAAGGCAAGTGTGGCCAGCAGGTCAAGAGAGATGATTCTCCCCCTCCACACTGCCCTTGTGAAAGCCCAGCTGGAGCACTGTGTCCAGTTGGGGAGCCTCTGGACATTCTGGGTCAAACTAACATCTTTGATTTTGTTGTAATACAGAAATGCTTCCATGGGACCTTTGTGGATTTCTTTAGCATTTTTATGTTGTTTCTTCCTTTCTTTCTTCCTTTCTTCCTTCCTTCCTTCCTTTCTTTCTTTCTTTCTTTCTTTCTTTCTTTCTTTCTTTCTTTCTTTCTTTCTTTCTTTCTTTCTTTCTTTCTTTCTTTCTTTCTTTTCCCTTTCTTCCTTTCTTTCCCTTTCTTCCTTTCTTTCTTTTTCTTTTTCCTAAATCCTCTCTATATGTGGAATCTCTGTATAAATGAGTAAGTGTTGGATGGTGCTTTTCTGAGAACAAGATTTTTCACACCATGGAGTCTACTCAACAATTGACAGGAACAATTGGCAGGAGGACCAATCTTATGAAGACAGATTGAGAGAGTTGAGGTTTGTCGTGAAGGCATCACATGCCCAGAA
>VXBD01005868.1:0-36943 GCA_013399975.1 Indicator maculatus
ATCTTAAGATCAGAGATTTTATTGAGAGGTGGTTTTTTTTGTTTTGTTTTGTGGTTTTTTTGTTGTGGGTTTTTTTTTTTTTTCCCCCTGTACCCTGTTAGCTGACCTGGCACGTGCAAGCAGGCAAGAGGCCTAGCTCACCAGCCAAAATGGCGTCGTGCGCTCAGCTCCGCCGGGTTTTAAACATTCCCGCGGCTGACGTCACAATCCCGAGCAGGCACGCGAGAGGACGACCGCTGGTTGTCGCTCTCTGCCAGGGTTCCTTCTGCCCCGCAAACCCCGAAAAGAAACGAAAAGAGAGAGATCCCAAAGCAGGCACAGCGGACCCGGTGTCGATCCCGATCAACTCACCAGCCGAAATGGCTTCACGGGTGTAGTGTTTTCTTTTACTAGGTTTACATGAGGGAGAAGAAGGTTTGTCGTTTTTTGCAGTGAGGTGGGAAGGTGGAGAGGTCTGTGAAGGAAACAGAATATCCCACCAGTAGAACATAAAACTTCAGAACTTTGCTTTCTACTATATGGAAACTATATTCTCATGAAAAAAAGATTATGTGGTTTTCCAACCTATCAACAATAATGAGACCTTGATTTTTTACTGGCGATGCTGTTCTGAACTTGTGCAGCAAGCTGGTGTTGGTAAACCCAGTAGCTGTTTTTTAAAGCAGAAGATGTTATTTCCCCAATAAATTCTTCCTAATAATATTTTTGATTGCTGTGTGCAGTGACTGAGCATAGAATGGTCTGGATTGGAAGGGACCTCCAAAAGTCATCTGGTCCAACCCCCTCTGCAGTCAGCAAGGGCATCCTCTGTTAGATCAGGCTGTCAGGAGCCCTGTTGAGCCTCACCTTCAATGCCTCCAGGGATGGAGCCTCAACTACCTCCTTGGGTAACGTGTTCCAGTGTTCCACTACTCTCAGGGTAAAGAACTTATTCCTAACATCCAATCTAAATCTGCTCTTTTTTACTTTGAATGAGGTGGGTGAATAGTTTGCAACATGATTTTATTGTGTTGCAAAGTGTTGTGGTGCTGACACAACAGGGCTTTGATAACCACTTCTGCCATCCTATTCTCTATGCCTCTCTTATCAGAGAACTGCAGAAAGCTTTAGAGTTGAAAAATCAGCAAATTCCAAGGTGCCTAGCATCCCAGCATAGATATAAGCATTTTACCTTTATATTCCAAGATAATTAGAAGTTGATCTCCTAACCTATAGTCTGGGTTGTGGTTTTTTTTTTTTTGTTTGATCTCTCGGGTTCTTTCAAGGGAAACTCTTCTCTTCTTGCTAACCATGCCCCTAGAATCATCTTCTTTACAGCAAACCAGTCCTATGTTTTCTTTAGGTTGAAGGTCAAACAGCATTTCTGTGACTTGAACTGACTTCACATGAATCCTAGAATAGCTTAGGTTAGCAGGAACCTTAGTGATTATCTAGTTCCAACCCCCTGCCATGGGCAGTAACATCCTCCACTAGACCAGGTTGCTCCAGGTCTTATCCAGCCTGGCCTTGAAAATGTCTAGGAAGGGGCATCCACAACCTCCCTGGGCAACCTATTGCAGAGTCTCACCAGCCTCACTATAAAGAATTTCTTCCTAATGTCCAGTCTCAGTCTCTCCCTATTCTATCACTAGAAGCCCTTGTAAGAAGTCCCTCCCCAGCTTTCTTATAGCCCCCTTCAGATACTGGAAGGCTGCTCTGAAGTCTCCCTGGAGCCTTCTCTTCTCCAGGCTGAACAAGTCTAGCTCTCTCAGCCTCTCTAGGGAAGGTACTCCAGCCTTCTGATCATCTTCATGGCCTCCTCTGGATGTGCTCCATGTCCTTCTTGTGTTCATCCAATCCACCTCCTTGCTTACACAGGTGTGCCTAGAGCAGGTTGCTGATAGATTGCTTGATTCCTTGATTGAAGTGGCAATTTAGAAATGTTCAAGACTTTACATATCTCTACAAAAGAGAAGGAGGTACTCAGGAGAAAAACATCGCCACTGACCAACTCTCTTTTTTCCCCTGCTATGCAGTTTAATTAATGGCTGTGGTGTTCACAGAGTCATTTTAATTATGAATGTAATAGGTGGAAGTTTGGTGCTTTGTCAGTGATTGCACTTGATAACAGGCTTGGACAAAACAGAAATGAGTCTCCAGCTAGGATAATTATGTCAGTGTTGATCAGGTCTCTTTCTGCAAGTGCTGGGCTTGGCTTTGCCACCATGTAACCATCCCACTGCAGGCTTTGCTTTATGTTGGATTTACTCTGGCATGAGTAAATCTGTTCTACATCCTCTGTTATCTTTACTATGTTCATTAATTCTTGTTCAAGTGACAAAATGGGAAGTGGATGACAGACTGGAGTACTTGGAAATAAAGATGAATTTTCTGCTATGAAAAGGATAGAATTTAGGCTATTTTAAACTGTGCAGATACTTTCAGTTCATAGAATCATAGAATCAGTCAGGATTGGAAGGGACCACAAGGATCATCCAGTTCCAACCCCCCTGCCATGGGCAGGGACACCTCACACTACAGCAGGCTGGCCAGAGCCTTATCCAGCCTGGCCTTAAACACCTCCAGGGATGGGGCCTCAACCACCTCCCTGGACAACCCATTCCAGGCTCTCACCACTCTCATGGGGAAGAACTTCCTCATGCCCAGCCTGAATCTCCCTAGTTCCAGCTTTATTCCATTCCCCCAGTCCTATCACTACTTGATATTCTAAAAAGTCCCTCCCCAGCTTTCTCGGAGGCCCCCTTCGGATACTGGAAAGTTCTGTGCATGGTTATCAGAGTAGAAATCATTCAGCTCTAAGAATTATGCAGTGGTCTGGGTTGGAAGGGACCTCCAAAGGTCATCCAGTTCAACCCCCTCTGCTGTCCACCACAGGGAGATCCTCAACTAGATCAGGTTGCCCAGGGCCATGTTGAGCCTCACTCTGAATATGTCCAGGGATGGGGCTCCAACCACCTCTCTGGGTAACCTGTTCCAGTGTTCCACTACCTTCAGGGTAAAGAACTTATTCCTAACATCCAATCTAAATCTGCACTTTTCTACTTTGAATGAGGTGGGTGAATAGTTTGCAACATGATTTTGTGTTGCAAAGTGTTGTGGTGCTGACACAACAGGGCTTTGATAACCACTTCTGCCATCCTATTCTCTATGCCTCTCTTATCAGAGAACTGCAGAAAGCTTTAGAGTTGAAAAATCAGCAAATTCCAAGGTGCTTTAGTAAATACACAGCAGCAGGAAAATTGCATCTTTGATGGTTGGTAAACACCCATGGATTCTTTTTCTGGTTACCCTTCTCAAAATCAGGGAATGCAGACCTCAGCAGGAGATCTGCATGGGCTCCTTGAGATTTGGTTCAGGAGATTGCTCTAGCCCAGCCATTTCTTTAAAAAACAGTCAAGATATTGAGGTTTTTCAAGAGAGAAATTATGTCTTATGAAGCTGAACAGATAGAGTAGCTCTTGTGGGGGAGATGAAGGTGATGTGCAATGATTACTGCATGGGTTTTTTTTCTGGAGTTTGCAATAGAGAAGTACCTGTGGTCATATGTACGTAGGGCACAAACTGAGTTCTGAGCTGCTTTAGCTGATCCAAATTGCTCCTGTGTGCTAATCCAAAGCTAAGGATGTTCCATTCCTAGCATTTCAGGTTATTCTCAGAGGATATTATCGTTTTGGAAATGAAATGTCTAAATGTCTGTGGTGAAATGTCAGGTCCTTGTGTATTAAATGCTTTTCAAGAGTTCAATATTCACCATGTTTAAAGTATGCTGGGTTGTAAACAAGACTTAAATGTGTTAATAGATTAATTAATAATCTGTCAAGCACATCTAAAGTTGCTGAAGCTGTGTGGCTGTTCAGTTCTAGGTGGATAGCTGTGTTTGTGTCATGTGGATTTGATATTCTCTGTTATTTGTGTACTTGGATTCTGTAGTCTGTCTCCCAGCCTTGAAAGTCAGTTAAGCTCCATGCAACTCAGGTTACTCAAACCTTGCTCAGAAGACCTTACTGTCTGCCCTAGACAGGCCTCATGTAGAGTGTTGTGCCCAGTTCTGGGCTCCCCAGTTCAAGAGAGACAGGGAACTGCTGGAAAGAGTCCAACAGCAGTTGTAAGAATGATTAAGGGAATAGAAAATCTCTTATGAGAAGAGGCTGAGAGTGCCTGGAGAAGAGAAGGCTGAGAGGGGATCTGACCAATATTAACAAATACCTTAGGAGTGGGAGTCAAGAAGTAGGGGTCAGTCTATTTTCATTGGTGCCCAGTGATAGGATGAGGGGCAATGGACAAACTGGAGCACAGGAAGTTCCACCTCAGTATGAAGAGAAACTCCTTTATGATGAGGGTGGCAGCCCTGAAACAGACTGCCTAGAGAAGCTGTGAAGTCTCCTTCTGGAGACTTTGCCGACCCATCTGGACATGTTCCTATGTGGCCTGCCCTGGGTGATCCTGCTGTAGCAGAGGGGTTGGACTAGATGCTCTCAAGAGGTCCTTTCCAACCCCCTGCATCCTGTAAGTGTGTGGATGAACTGATGCTGATTTTGAAGTTTTGCTTACTAAGTCACTTTGACTCAGGAAAACCTCAAGGGTGAACCTTTGGCACTCAGCATTCTACATCAGCAGAGTGTTGTAGGTTTGGTCAATAATAGGCTTGCATGGCTCCAGCTGAGGATTTGCAGAATTAGAAGTCTAGACACAACTGCACCAATGCTGCTAAGCCCTGGCATGGTTGTGAATGATTAAGGGAGTGGAACATCTTGCTTATGAGGAAAGGCTGAGGCAGCTGGGTCTCTTCAGCTTGGAGAAGAGGAGGCTGAGAGGTGACCTCATTCATGTTTATAAGTATGTAAGGGGTGAGTATTAGGAGGAGAGAACCAAGCTCTTCTCAGAGATACCCAATGACAGGGTAGGGAACAATGGGTGCAAGCTGGAGCACAGAAGGTTCTGTGTGAACATTAAGGAAAACCTTTGTCACTGTGAGGGTGACAAAGCAGTGGAACAGGCTGCCCAGAGAGGTTGTGGAGTCTCCTTCACTGTAGGCATTCAAAACCCACTTGGACATGTTCCTGTGTTGCCTGCTCTAGGTGATCCTGACCTGGCAGGGTGGTTGGACTAGGTGATCTTTCAAGGTCCCTTCCAGCCCCTAATGTTCTGTGATTCTGTGAATATAAATGCTTTTAGAAATTGGTATTTAGATGCTAATATTTAAAGCATTGTACAAAGTGTTGTGAGAGAAAAATATGTGAGATTTTTGGTTCTCTATCTCTGTGCTTTTCATCCTGTATTGCTATGTACTGGGTCTGGTGCTGTGATGCAGTCCTCTGCAGTGGGACTGTCAGCTCTTTGCAGTGGTGCCAAACAGCAAGGTGGAAGCAGGAGAGGACAAGAGAGTTTGTAGAAGGTGTGAAAAAAGGAAGAAAGGACCTGTGGGACTGAGAGAACACAACTGCAAGTGGGGATGGGAGCTACTGTGCTCTTGAAGCTGAAGAATGGTTTTAGCATAGAATGCACTGGGTTGGGAGGGACTTCTAGAGGTCATCTAGTCCACCCCTGCTGCAGTCAGTCAGCAGGGACATCACCAACTGGGTAGGCAGCTCAGAGCCCCATCAAGCCTGACCTTGAATGGCTCTAGGGATCAGGCCTCACCACCTACCTGGGCATCATGTTCCACCACCCTCATTGTCAAGAACTTCCTCTTATTGTCCCATCTAAATCTAGTTTAAAATCTCTAGTTTAAAACCCCTGCCCCTTCTCCTAGTGCTACATGGCATTATTTTATTTTGCCTATTAGGAATAAAGGCTCTGTCCCAGTTCAGTTTGTTGTGTTAGTTTTTTCATCACTAACATTCAATTATATAATCATTTGTATACTAATAATGTATAATAATATTCAGTTCCCTAATATAATGATTATCATTTATAAATGTCTGACAAAATCCATTAAAGTTGCAGTGAATGAAGAGAAATAAATTGCCTTTTTGGTACATGCTGTTCTTCAGTTAGGGGGAGAAAAAAATGAGTAAGCAGCAGACCTGCTGATAAAACGTTGGAGGATTTCAGTGTTTGTTACAGGAGCTTCACACCAACAGAGAAGTAGGAAATGAATGTCTGACCATTTTGAGGCATCTAAACCCTGTTTAAGCATTGGTGAGTCTGACAGAAGCATCAGTCCAGGTTAAGATGAGCTCTAGCTGTGATGAAGAGCTTGGTTAAAAACTAGAACCAGAGCCCTTGAGAGAAATGATTGATTTATTCTTATGAAAGGGCAGATTATAACTTCCAAAGGATTGGGAGGGGGGAATGAAAGGCAGTCACTTCTGTTTGCAGTTCTGTTGATAAAAACTAAGAAAGGGAAACAAATTTTCTATACCAGTAGCTGTCCACCTCCTTCAGTCATGTTTTTAATCTCTATACAAGTTGCTTACTCAGTTGCAACTGTTTGAGCAGAACGGGGACGAAGCTGCCTCTGATAGACAAGGGGTTGTGTTGAGTAGATGCTCAGTATATTTCCACTTCCCCTAGATGAAAACAGGGTTCATGGCAAGAAAAACCATGAGCTATGCTCTCAGCAGATGATTCCTTAAAATAGCTGTGGTTAAAAGAAGAAAGTTAAAGATGTGGTGTTGAAAATACTTTCTCTTTAAAAAGAGAACTCCCCTTTCTTTTACACACTCATGGGCATGAATCATTAAGAACACTTGGCTCCAGCATAATCATAGAATGCCCTGGGTTGGAAAGGACCCTCAAAGATCATCTTGTCCAGCCCCCCTGCAGTAAGTAGGGACATCTCCAACTGGATCAGGTTATTCAGGACCCCATCAAGTTTGATCTTGTATCTCTGTAGGGACTGGGCATCCTCTTTGGGCAACCTGTTCTGGTGTTTCACTACCCTCATTGAGAAGAAGTTTCCTCCTAATTGCCAGTTGCCTTCTGGGCTGCAGGTGCACATTGCTGGCTCATGTCCAGCTTCTCATCCACCAGCACCCTCAAGTCCTTTTCTGCAGGGCTGCTCTCGCTCTCGTCGTTCCACAGCCCGTATTAACAATGAGGATTGTCCTGACCTGGGTGCAGGACCTTGCACTTTGCCTTGTTGAACCTCATGAGTTTCTTCTGAGCCCACTGCTCTAGCCTGCATCCCTCTGGATGGCATCCCCTCCCTCACTCCTGTCAGCTGCAGCACTCAGCTTGGTGTCACCAGCAAGCTTGCTGAAGGTGCCCTCAGTCTCACTGTCTTTATCCTTGATGAAGATAATTAAACATGCAGTCCTCATTCTGAAACATCCCTTGTATTTGTGTCTGTGCTGGATCTGCTCTCACTTCATCTGATTAATGAGAACTGTTTAAAATAATACCAAGCATGTGTCAGAATGGTCTGGTACAGGAAATTTCAAGCTGTGTTTAGTACCAAAGAAGAGGTTGCTTACACTCAGGCACTTCACTTGCTCTCAGCCTCTGCACTGCTCTGATGCCTTCTGATCATATTTTGCCCTCAATGTGCTTTTTCTGTTGTGAGTGGTTTGTATCACCATGATGTGCAGGAGCTTGATTGTGGTGCCAGAAACACATGGCATGTGCTAGATGCTGTTAAAAGCACAGAATAAACACAACCCTTTCCGTTTTCAAAGTGAACTTTGAGTTCAGATTGTGTTGTCACATCAGTGGTGATGATGTAAACAATATTCTTAACTGCTTGCTAGGCAAAGAGTTGTTTCAACTGCAGCACAAATGCTTACATCTAATGTCAGGTATTTATTGCCTTTTACTGCTCAGCATTGAGAAGGATCTCACTGAATCATAGAATTGTTTTGGTTAGAAAAGGCCTCTAAGATGATTGAGTCCAACCTAAGACCACAACACCCATTAAACCATGTCCCAAAATGCCATCTCCACACATTTCTTGAGCAATTCCAGGTATGGTGACTCCACCACCTCCCTGGGCAGCCTGTTCCAATGCCTGACCACTCTTGCAGCAAAGAAACATTCCCTGTTATCAAACCTAAGCCTCCCCTGGAACAATTTCAGGTCATTTCCTCACATCCTGTCACTTGATACTGGGCAGAAGAGACCAATCCCCACCTCACTCCAGCCTCTTTTCAGGGAGTTGTGGAGAGCAAGGAGGTCTTCCCTCAGCCTTCTTTTCTTCAGACTGAACAATCCCAGTTCCCTCAGCCTCTCTTCACCAGCCTTGTTTTCCAGACCCTTCCCCAGCTTTGTTGCTCTTCTCTGGACCTGCTCCAGCCCCTCAATGTCCTTCTTGGAGTGAGGGGCTCAAAACTGAACACTATTCAAGGTGTGGCCTCACTGAATTCTGCCCTGTCAGACACTTATGAGCACTGATAAGGTCCACCCTGAACTTCTCTCCTCCAGGCTGAACAGTCCCAGCTCTTTGGGGCCCATCAGATGTTTTTCTCCCTTAATCATCCTCATGACTCTTTGTTGGACTTAATCCAAGTCCACTCTCACCTTTTGTCCTTCCTCTGCTTCTAGATAAATTATTCCTGGGTCTTTTAACAGCAACAAAAACAAGTGGGGAGCTATGAAACAATAATGAAGCCTTTTATGAGGATGCCCCCATGTAATTGTGTTGTGGGTTTGTTTTTTTTTTTTTTTTGAGGATTCCTTGATTATTTTTTTGTTGTTGGTAATATAACCAAGTCAAAGAGATTAAAAATCAGTGATTTCCTGATGCTGGCCTTTTTGGTGGTGCTTGTTTTGGTTTGGTTTTACTTTATTGAGGATAAAATTGCCCAACTTTCCTGGTATTGTCACGATATGCTGCAGGAAATCAATTGTTTTGTTTATGTCCTACACAACCTCTAAATGTCTTTCCTGGGCTGTAACACTATAGGCTAGAAAGCTGGTGTCAGTGATGAGCAATTGGGTGATTTTCTACAGCCTATGGCTTTGCTTGGAGCAGAGTTTTGCTAATAATAACTACCCCAATAAAACTATTTCGTTCAGCTGAGAATGTGCAATTAGGTCAGTTGCAATTCCCACGTGCTGCGCTCAGGGAAACTTGTAGGACATTTTCCCACCCACTTTGTGTGGAAGCTCAGTTTCTACCTTCCCAAAGTGTTGTAACCACAGGGGTGGAAGTTCCTGCACCTGGCCCCTGTGCAGTGATAGCAGTCAGTGAGGAGGGGGCACAACACATTCAGTTTTCCAGTAATTGTCATCTTTGGGTTCCTGAAGCTGAGAAAAACCTCCTCAGAAGCAGAAATTGAAAGACCTGCTAATGCTAACTAAATCTGGTGACACTGAAAGACAGGTCTGTAACTTAGGGAAGATTAACCACTGGCTTCAGTGGTGTTTCCATGAGAGGAAAAAGAAAAGACACCCAGACAAGGGTATGGCAGGATCTGCTTATGCTGCACATGATATATTTGCATACGTTTTCTCCATATAGCATATGGCAATTATTCAGATTTCAACAGCCAAGTATTAGGAGCTTATGTTTCTGATTTCTAAGTACAGCTCTGATATCGATTGCTGTGGTGATCAGTTGTGGGGAAGCTGTCATTTTTTTTTTTTTTTTTTTTTTTTATATGTCAACCTTCATTATTCAAAATCTGCCAGTTTCAGTTATGGAGACTTGAGTCATTGACATTTGAATATTTTGCCTCCAGTTAGTACTCAAATATTTTTTTAAAAAGCAGAAATAAAATAGAAGGGAAAAGATGTTCTAAGTCTTACAGCTCGAGTGAAGAAAGAGGGCTGAGATGGAGTGGGTGGTATATTTGTTTTAAATGGAATCCTGGCATGGTGGGGGTTGGAAGGGAGCTCTGGAGATCATCTAGTCCAACCCCTCTTCTAAAGCAGGGGCACCCTCAGCAGCCTGCCCAGGATCACAATGTCCAGGTGGGTTTGGAATCTCTGCAGAGAAGGAAGCTCAACAACCTTTCTGGGCAGCCTGCTCCAGGGCTCCACACCCTCATGCCAAAGAAGGTCTTCCTCAGGTTCAGATGGAGCCTCCTGGGTTATAGTTTGTCCTAGTTGATTCTTGTCCTGTCACTGGGCACCTTAGAGAAGAGTCTGGCCTCATCCTCTTGCCCTCTACCCTTTAGCTCTTGCTGAGCATTGATCCCCTCTAGGGCTGCTCTTCTCCAGGCTCAGCAGCCCCAGGGCTCTCAGTCTTTCCTCCTCACAGAGATGCTTCAGGCCTCTCAGCATCTTTGCAGCCTCTGCTGGACTCTCTCCATTAGCCTCTCAGGGCATTCTGATAACCTTTAACAATGCTGTACCCTTTATTCTTGATGTGCTGCCCTTCATTTCTTTCCACAGTACTAAAGTATTTTGGATCTGATAGCCCCCTTAATGATGCAAAATCATTTCTCATTCTTCTACTGCATCTCTGGAAGTGGAGTAGTGTATAAAAATAAATCTGTGCTGTCATGTTAATCAAATCTCTTATTAATTTGCATGGTAGCCTATGGATTTGAAAAAGTCTGAGTCAACATTCAGCTACCAACTTCAAAGGAGGAATATTCAGTCTAGATTTCAGCTGAGTGTATGAGTCAGCTCAGCAGCTTTCTGGAATGTGCTTTTTATCAAGGGAGAGCAATGCTGGAGCTCAGGATGTTTTTAAATATAGGTGGTGTGCTAAGTTAACTCCAAGCAAGTTTTGGCCATGTCAAAGGATACAAGTCATTAGGGTAATGCACATTTTCACAGCTCCTGAGGTAAGGTGTTACTAGAATCTTCTTAGACTTTTCCAGTAGTATAAGCTCTTCTCCAGTCTGCAGAAACCCAATTAACAAAACCAGCAACAGTTCTGTGCAGGAAATTTGAAAGGAAGGAGGAAAATAGTGTGCAAGTAACAGAGGGAGAGGAAGCTACACCATGGCAGCAAACTCAATTTGTGTGTCATAGCTTAGTCAGCATTAAAATAGGAATCTTTGTAAATACTGTAGGTAGGTGCATAACATTTTATAGAATCATAAGGCTGCTTTGGCTGGAAAAGACCTCTTAAGATCATGGAGTCCAACCATCAACCCAGCACCACCATGGCCATTAAACCATGTCCCAAAGTGCCATGTCTGCATGTTGTTTGACTTGCAGGAATGGTGATTCCACCACCTCCCTGGGCAGCCTGTTCCAGTGCCTGACCACTCAAAAAGAATTTTACCTACTGTCCAACCTATGCCTCTCCTGAACCTGGCTAGTATCTGTTTTTCACACTGACTGTATTTCTCACAAGACAGCAGTCATCATAGCAATTAAAGTTAAAGCTCTACATTAATACAATAATTGTCTAGTTCTTGAGGAAACAGATGTTTTAGGATGTGAATTTTACTTGTAACACAGTAAAGCAAAGCTACATGCAGTGTGAATCACAGTCTTTCAGATTCATTTTGCTTGTCAAGCAAAGGTTGACATCTAATTAATATTGAACATTTGGTATCAATGAGATGTTGGCATCTGAGGATAATCAGAAGAGTATTCACAGCAAAATGGACTTAAAGGGACTTCAAGTATCTGATGGTTATTTTATATGCACTTTTTCCTTCAGGATTAATTTTTTCATTAAAAGAAGATAGAAGCAAATGCTTTTAATAGAGCTTTTGTAAACAATCTGAACTTTTAATAACAAGTGAAACCTTGGTGTCAGAGGTGGTTCAGATTTGGTGTGGTTTGTGTATTCTTCCTTGATAAAGGCGCATTCAAATTCCAGGGCATTTTTCAGTTGTTTCTCTGCAGCTTTCTGATTTTATTTTTTTTTTTTTAACAGTTCAAGCATGACTGACTTGAATTGGTGCACACAGATTAAGAGGTAATCTCCTTCATGGATTGTTACCTTTTCTGTTTTGCATAACTCCACAGCTGAAAGGATGAAAAAGGCTGCTGATAGTTGATCACATTTGAGATCAAGTATCAGTCTTTGCTTCAGCATTAGATGGTAAAAACAGCTGTTCTGAGTGCACTGGAAGACAGGGATGGGGAGAAGAATGCAGCCCCCATTATCCCTGAAGAAGTGGTCAGTGACCTGCTACACCATTTAAACACACAGAAGCCTGTAGGGCTGGATAAGATCTGCCCAAGGGTATTGAGGGAGCAGGTGGAAGTGCTCACCAACCTCCTTTCCATCATTTATCAGCAGTCCTGGCTAACCAGGGAGGTCCCAGTTGCAGCAGAGGAGGCTTAGGTTAGACGTCAGGAACAATTTCTCCTCCAAAAGGATTGTCAAGCCCTGGAACAGGCTGCCTAGAACAGTAAGTGGAGTCCCCACCACTGGAGAGATTTTGAAGAGGTGTAGATGTGGTGCTGAGGGACATGGTTTAGTGGTGACCTGGCTGTGCTAGGTAAACAGATAAACTTGATGATCTTAAAGGTCTCTCCCAAACAAAATGCTCCTATGATTCTCTCTGTGGAGGTCAGTTCAAAGTGTAATACAGCTGTCTGCTACAGGAGGACATCTCTGCTTTCTAGGGAGGAGTTCACACTGGGAAGATCTGAATACTTCCACACTTTTGGTGATTAACCTATATCCTGGTTTTTCTGTGGAACATGTGTGTCTGTGCTCTGCTTGTATTTTTAATGTTGGCCTTCTGGAGTGGCTCCTCAGAGCTTGCTGCATCTAGCAGGTGCTGTTTTGCTGTGTGATGTCTTCCTGGTGTCACTTAAGGTGAAGCTGCCGAAGGATGTGATGCAAGGTGGCTTTAACACGTGACAAGATTTCATGTAGCACAACAGATTGGCAGCTGCACTAATTTCTTTAGCTCTGGTAATGCCAGAGGTACCTGCTAAGAGTTTGCTTTTGGTGGTTTTATAATAGAAACTTGGAAGTATTAAGAGGAACAGCAAAGGTTGCATGTCCTTCGGAGTTCTTCCAGCGGGATATCACGTCAGGTGATCCATTAACCTCCTGAGCAGGGCAAAGCCCATCTGCCATGGTTGTACACCGAGTCATAGCTTGATACCTGAAGAAATTCTTTATGCCAGAATAAAAGCTTTGTTAACCATTAGCTGCTCTACAGTGCAGATGGTTTTGCATTCTAAAACCTGGCAGCGCTGAAGGCACTGTGGGGAAGAGTTGTAGAGCGCTGATGATCACAGTCTCACAGTATAGCAGAGGCTGGAAGGCACCTCCAGAGATCATCAGGTCCAACTCCCCTGCCAGAGCAGCATCACCCAGGGTAGTCTGCACAGGAATGCATCCAGGTGGGGTTTGAAAGTCTCCAGAGAAGGAGACTCCACAACCTCTCTGGGCAGCCTGCTCCAGGGCTCTGTCACCCTCACTGTAAGGAAGTTTCTCCTCATGTTGAGGTGAAATCTTCTATGTTCAGTTTTGAACCCATTGCTCCTTGTCCTATCACTGTGAACAACCCAAATGAGCCTGGCCCCCTCCACTTAATCATAGAATCATAGAGTCAAGAATGTTGGAAGAGACCTCAAAGATCGAGTCCAACCTGTGACCCTAAACCTCATGACTATCTAAACCATGGCACCAAGTGCCACGTCCAGTCCCCTCTTGAACACCTCCAGGGATGGTGACTCCACCACCTCCCTGGGCAGCCCATTCCATTGGCTATCCCACCCCTCAGCTATTGATAGACATTGATCAGATCCCCTCTCAGTCTTTTCTTCTAAAGACTAATTAGCCCCAGGGCTCTCAGTCTCTCTTCACAGGGGAGATGCTCAAGTCCCCTAAGCATCCTTATGGATATGATGTGTCTCTGTCCACTTTAACCATGTCTGGCAATTCTGCTAAAAGTAAAGATCCACACAATCTGGTGTAAAATAATACATTTTGTGTAAAATAATACATCCTATTTTCTATCTGAAAAGGCAACACTCATTAGAATCACTTTGCAGTATTTAACTCACTTTTCCTCCAGTGACCTGAACTGCACCTGGGGAACAACTCTCTGCACTGGTACAGGTGAGATGGTGACCTGCTGGGAAGCAGTTATGGGAAGAAGGACCTGGGAGTGCTGGTGGACAGCAAGTTCCCTGTGAGGCAGTAATGTGCTCTTTTGACCCAGAAGGCCAATGGTCTCCTGGGGTGCATTAAGAAAAGAGCGGCCAGCAGGTCAGGGGAGGTTCTTCTGCCCCTCTACTCTGCCCTAGTGAGGCTGCATTTGGAGTCCTGGGTCCAGTTCTGAGCTCCCCACTTCAAGAGAGACAGGGAAGTACTGGAGAGAATCCAGGGGAGACTACAAAGATGCTGAGGGGCCTGGAGCATCTCTGTGAGGAGGAAAGGTTGAGACACCTGGGGCTGTTGAGCCTGGAGAAGAGCAGCCCCAGAGGGGATCTGAGCAATGCTCAGCAAGAGCTAAAGGGCAGGGAGCAAGGGGATGGGACCAGACTCTTTTCTGAGGTGCCCAGTGACAGGACAAGGGGAAATGGTCACAGACTGGAACCAGTGATGTTCTTTCTGATCATGAGGAAAAAATTCTTTGTGTTGAGGGTGCTTGAGCTCTGCAGCAGACTGCTGAGAGAGTCTTCTCTGGAGAGATTTCAAACCTGCCTGGACATTGTGATCATAGATAACCTGCTGTGGGTGACCTTGCTTTGGTGGTGGGGGTTGGACTGGATGATACCCAGAGGTCCCTTCTAACCACAACCCTGCTGGGATTCTGTGATTTATATTCCAAGGATTTTGAGGGTGCCTGGATCAACGTTGTAGGCAGAGTGCTGCATATTTTGTGTATATATAGCTAACTTACCTAGTGGAAGTTAAAAATAAGTTTAAAACAAAAATAAATCTGTTTTTAAAAGACAAGGTGTGCTGTGGGTGTGAATTGTGGAACAGAAACCCAGTTCTCAGAAACTGGTGAGGGACTTTTTAAGGTGTCAGGTAATGATAGGGCTAGGGGAATGGAAAAAAATAGAGAAATGGGTAGATTCAGATTGGATGTCAGGAAGAAGCTTTTCACCATGAGGGTGGTGAGACACTGCTACAGGTTGCCCAGGGAGGTGGTGGAAGCCTCATCCCTGGAGGTTTTTGCAGCCAAGCTGGATGTGGCTCTGGGCAACCTGCTGTAGTGTGAGGTGTCCCTGCCCATGGCAGGGGGGCTGGAGCTGGCAGATCCTTGAGGTTCGTTCCTTCCAACCCTACAATTTTATGATTCTCAAGTGAGGAACTAAGTGTGGAAGGTACTGTTGTGATGTGCAGTTCTGGAGCTGAAAATGTGCAGTTGCTTTCAGTTACAGTCGTAGAATCACAGAATGGTTTGTGTTGGAAGGGACCTCTGGAGATCATCTAGTCCAACCCCCCTGCAGCAAGCAAGGGCATCCCCAATTAGATTAGGCTGCTCAGAGCCTGGCCTTGAATGTCTACAGGGAGGGGACATCCACAACCTCCCTGGGCAACCTGTTCCAGTGTCTCACCACTCTCATTTAATGTTGTAATTACGGTGTTGAATTATCAAAGTTCTGTGTACTGTGGAGGGTCATCCTTGACGTTTCTTTTGGTTTTTTTATGAGCATTAATGATGACCACATCCTTCTTCTAAAGAAAGGTATTGTCTGTACATGACAGCTCTTGAATGTATCTGTTTAACTCAGGCTGAAAGCAGACATTTATCTTCTTTTTCCCTACAGAACACTTGCTCAGTTTTCTTTGAAAGTGATTTTCCAATAGCAAACATCCTTCCAATCTTAGGAAAGGAAAGTTTGATTTTTGGCACCAACAGCTGATTTTTACAAGTTGGGCTAATAATTTCTTTTTCTAAGTGCTTAAAATGGTGTTGAAGTGTTAAAAAACCAAACAAATAAACCCTATTCCCAAACTAGAGCCTTGAGGATGATTAGGGGCTTGAGCATTTCCCCTATGAAGAGAGACTGAGATCCTTGGGGCTGTTTAGTCTTGAGAAGAGAAGACTGAGAGGGGATCTGATCAATGTCTATAAATATCTGAGAAGTGGGTGTCAAGTGGAGGGGATGATCTGTTGAGGTCCCTTCCAACCTCTGATATACTGTGAGACTGTGAACTACAAGGCACAGCCAATTTTCAGATGCATTCAGAATGTTCTGTTACAGATGATGTGGCCTCCTAATTGCTTTTAAATGAGGGTATTTGTGCTGCTGATGATTATTGCAGTGCATCATTAGAGTCTAGCAACTGGAGCAGTGCCCTAATTGGGGTTGGATTTGCAAAGAGTACTTGAGAAACATGATACTGTGGGCTTGAACTCATGTTTTCAAGCTTCCTTGTTCAATGGATACCTGTTTAGTCCTCCTTCCTACACATGTTGTGAGTATTGGATGGCAACACTACCTGGAGGTCTTCAAGGCAAGGCTGCACAAGATCTTGGTCTAGTGGAAGATCACAGTATCACAGTATATCAGAGGTTGGAAGAGACTTCGAGAGATCAAGTCTAACCCCACTGCCAGAGCAGCATCACTTAGGGTATTCTGCACAAGAATGCATCCAGGTGGGGTTTGAAAGTCTCCAGAGAAGGCGACTCCACAACACCCCTGGGCAGCCTCTTCCAGGGCTCTGTCACCCTCACTGTAAAGAAGTTTCTCCTCATGTTGAGGTGAAATCTTCTGTGTTCTAGTTTGAAGCCATTGTTCACAGCTTATCACTGTGAACCACCCAAAAGAGCCTGGCCCCCTCCACTTGACACCCACCCCTCAAATAATGATAGACATTGACCAGATCCCCTCTCAGTCTTCTCTTCTCCAGACTAAACAGCCCCAGGGCTCTCAGTCTCTCTTGAAGATGTCCTTGTCTACAGCAGGGAGTTTGGAACAAAATGATCTTTGAGGTCCCTTTCAACCCAGACCACTCTGTGATTCTATAAAACAAGTGTGGTCTGTGTTGGAGGGAAGAGTTGTGGAAATACATATTTCTTAATCTATACCTTCCTATTATCATTTGTAAGAAATCGCTTTGAGGCTCTTTGGGTTTTTATTCAGTCATGTAATAACTTGGCCCTGGGCTCAGTTTTCTACCTTTTTTTGGTTTCATGTTCTGATTTATGGGTTCAAATTCTACTAATGCCTCTGTGCTACCACTGCCAGAATTGGTTCAATGGCAAAATGAAGGAAGAATGTTAGAATTTGTAGTGCTAATAAATATCTGAAGGGTGGGGGTCAGGAGGATGGAGCCAGGCTCTTCTCAGTGGTGTCCAGTGATAGGTCAAGGGGCAATGGGCACAGACTGCAACCCAGGAGGTTCCACCTGAACATGAGTTAAAACTTCTTTGCTGTGAGGGTGCTGGAGCCCTGGAACAGTGAGGTTGTGGATTTTCCTTTTCTGGACAGACTCCAAACCTGCCTGGACACGTTCCTGTGTGATTTACTCTTAGTGCTCTAGCAAGGGAGTTGGGGTGGAAGATTCCCAGATGTTCCTTCCAACCCTCACCATTCTGGGATTCTGTGACCTAATTCTGATTTTCCTGTTATGTAGCCTTAGTTCTTCCTTTCCTGTGCATTTCCATCTTCCCATTTTGCTCTTGGGTTGTCACAAACATCAGGTGACCTTCTCAGTAGATCATCAGAACTGGAAAATGAACCCAAACTGGAAAATGGAAAACGAAAGAATTAGTATTAGTTGCTGAGAAAGTGGAGAGAGCATTTCTAGTTTACAGAGCATGCAGCAGTGGAGGGGAGGAGAAGTTGTTTTCTGTACTGACTTATATTTGCCTGGAAACAAAAATCTGGTGAGGGAGCTGTGAAATATATTAACTGAAGCAGCTGGATGCTCAGGAAAACTCGTGGCTGGTAGGTTGGGTTTTTTGTTTCTGTTTCATTATCTGTTGGTTGCAGGAGCAGTTGCTTTCCCTGTGGCATGGAACTGATGTGAACAAAGGGGCTGTATGTAATTTTTACAAGCCACAATATTATTTAATCAAATCAGTGCCATGTATGCAACTGTTTGGCATCTGCTCATATTTCTCGTCTTGTTCTTGGACATAATGCTGCTTTTAACCCTGAAAAGGTTCAACTTGAACTTTCTTTACTAACTCATACCACTTATTTCATAGAGTCCTTAAAGATTATCTAGGTCCAATTCCCCTGCCAGGGGCAGGGACAGCTCCCACCAGCCCAGGTTGCTTAAGGCCTCATCCAACCTGGTCTTGAACACCTCCAGGGAGAGGGCATCCACAGCTCCCTGGGCAACCTGTTCCAGTGTTTCACCACCCTCACTGTAAAGAATTTCTTCCTCATTTCCAGTCTCAATCTCCCCTCTTCCAGCTCCAAGCCATTGCACCTCATCCTTGTACCAAGCCCTTGTAAAAAGTCTCTTCCCACCTTTCCTGAAGCTTATTAGTTATTTAGTTCAATAATGTCAATAAAAGCAGCACCTAATACTGTAGGACAAAAAAACCCCTCAAAAAAACCCAAACTCTGTTGGAAACTGAAGTGAAAGATAAGAGGGGCAAGCCATCTTCCTCCTTTCCTAATCTATACTATATTCTCCTTGCAAGGATGATTAGAGTATTGAATTTAGCAATTCAATATTTATTTCAGTTTGGCTTACTGTAAATTATAGAAACTTTGGATGGTTTTGATATGAATGCTTAATTTCTTTAATTTTGGTAAAATCTTGTCACTTTCCATTGCAATGATGGCTGCTCTTTAATTGTGTTTTACTGATTGAGACATTCCTTCCAAAAGGAGTTTGGATTAAGTAATTTGGGGTTGAAAATGTAACCTCCTTTCTTTAATGATGGAAGAAAGCTTGGGAAGAAGAAAGATTCTTGAGCTATCTGTAATTTAAATCAATCAGCATTTTAGAGTCACAGTATGGTTTGGATTGGAAGGGACCTTTAAGGTCCTCTAGTTCCAATCCCCTGCCATGGGCAGAGACATTTTCTATACTGATTTCAATTTACCTTCCAGTATCCTCATTTCTGAAGTAAGCAATGCAACTCTCCTACCTCTATTAAGTATTTCCAGATATGAGACTTTTCTGTAATGCTCATGAGCATAATTTTTTATTGCTAAATATACACAGAATGCTGATGTTTCACTTTCTGCTCCCACCTTACATACATCAAAACCTTTGGAACTGTGGTTAGTTTTACCAGGAGGTGGTTTGCCTTTTGCTATGAACAAGTCAGTCTGCAATATCTTCACTGTGTGCCACCTAGGTCTGCCCTGGTGAGGCCACATCTGGAATACTGTGTCCATTTCTGGGCTCCCTGGTTCAAGGAGGGCAGGGACTTGCTGGAGATGCTGCAGAAGACGGCTACAAAGATTCTGCGGGGGCTGGAATATATCTGTGATGAGGAAAGACTGAGAGAATTTGGGGTTCTTTAGTGTGGAGAAGAGAAGATCGGGGGGTGGGGGGGTCTAATAAATGCTTATTGTAAATAAATGTCAGGAGGATGGGGCCAGTCTTTTCTCAGAGGTGCACAGTGGCAGGACAAGGGCTAATGGCCACAAACTTGAACATAAGAAGTTCCATGTAAAATGAGGAGGAACTTCTTTAATTTAACGGTGACAGCACTGGAGCAGGCTGCCCAGAGAGGCAGTGGAGTCTCCAACTCTAGAGACATTCTAAACCTGCTTGGGCATGTTTCTGTGTGACCTCTGGATGAACTTGACTTGATGATCTCCAGAGGTCCCTTTCCAGCCCCCCGCCACTCTGTGTGATTATGGTGCTTCTATTTTTGTCCCTTGGCCTTGGTGCTTCCCATGTGTCAGAAGAAGAAATCCTAATCCTTAGTGTTATTACTTCCAGGCTAATTTGTATGGTGGAGATTTTCTATGAAGTTTTTGCTCATTTTCCTTGAAATTATGTGGTGTACTGTGAAACACTAATCTACCAATCCTACTGCCACTTTGTTTCTCTAAGCCTTTTGTGTTCTGCATAATACGATGCTGATCAGATACTTTTCAGCTGAAATGCTGTGTCGGTGTGAACTGAAATTTCCCCCCCACCGACAATAACCAGGCTAGCCCAGTCTGGAAGCAAATGAAAGCTGTATTTACAAGCAGAGTCTACAATCTACGATGAAATGCAATGAATATGTACAAATATACAAAAATTCACAACGTTCACAAATATATACAGTCAACAGAAAAATCACAACCAATCTCCCTTTACTTCCCCCCAAAGGGGACCCTTCCCGAAGGAGCCTCCCTCCCAGGAGCTTCCCCCTCAGACCCCCCTGGACAGAAAGCAGAGTTAGTTAAGCAGAAAGGTTGTTAACTTAGCTGCCAAGGTCAGTGTGTTATCTTCGGCGAGAAGAGAAGAAGGAGAAAAGGGAAACCGCAGTCACTGCAGAACGCAGAATGCAGAGTGCCCCACTTTGTTTTGGGTAATAGTTCTTAAACATTTCTATCTATCCAATGGAAGTGTTTAGAACAATCAGTATTTTGCTTTCTTACACCCAATAGTGACTTATTTTCACTCTTTCACTTTCTCTGTTTTGAACTTTGCAAGGAAAAATTAAAAAGAGAGTTTCAAACCATCACAAATGCAAACATTCGTTCACTTCTCTTCCACTTTCTTGTCCATTGCCAGAAGGAGGGAAGATATTAAGCTGAGATAAAACAATAGCTTGTCTTCCATCCACCAAAGAGCATCCATCTCATTAAGAACCAGAAATCCTGCTGGAAATACCTTGGGACTTTAGGTTTTTGTTTGAGAAAGGTTAGTAGGGAATGGGAGATTAAAATAGTGCTGCAATAAAACAACACCTCTTTGGTTTTTATACTTTCTTATGCTAGCTTTGTTGCTTTTTTTTTTTTTTTTTAGCCATTTGTATTAATCATTCCTACTGATAGAGAGTTAGGATACTCAGTATTCTGGAATTAATTTGCTGTTTGCCCATAGAAGCAATATTGACTTTCTCCTGTAAAACTGCTGCTCTGCTACTCTGTGCTGCTGAAACTGCATTCTGCTCATCAAGTGCATCTGTTCACGTATCCATGAGTGATGCTGTCTCATCCATGGTTTTCTTCTCACCTGTATTTTGATTTCACTGTAGCAGTCTGACAGTTGGCAGTCATGGACTTGATGATCTTAGAGGTCTTTTCCAACCTTAATGATTCTGTGATCATAGTCTATATCTCATACTTGAAGGGAGCCATAAGGACCACCAAGAGGTGATCAGTGCTGCAGCACACTGTCCTTTTCCAGGCTCCAGGAGATAAGCAGCTGGAATTTATCAGTGAATGGATAAAGACTTGGGAATTTGTCATAGCTGGAGACTAAGGCATGAAAATTTTTAGGAGACAAGGCTTTTTGGGAAGAGGCAGGTGGCATTAGAATTTCTGCAAGGCCTTTGATAGTTGTACTCTTTTCTGTGTGAATGCAGGTAGGTGAAGGGGAGATCACAGAAAAATAAGAGATCTCATTTGGTCTAACCCCCTTGCCAGAGCAGATCAAGGAATCCTGTCTCTAATGCAGACAATTAGCTGAGAAGGGAATACTCCAGTGGCCTGATTGCCAGCCATGGGGTGTATCTTACCCTGTTGAGCAGATGAGATGATGTGCCAGCTGAAATGCAGGCTATGAGATCAAAGCAATTTCAGTGTCTCAAAGAAGGAAGAAGAGGTGGTTGAGTTTTTAGCAGAGAAGCACTCTAAGAGGTGATGTCTCTGGCTTGTAGCATTAGGACAAAGGACAATGGTTTTGAGCTAGGGAAGGGTAGATTTAGGTTAGGAAAAAATTCTTCCTGTAAGGGTGGCGGAACAATGGAAAAGGTTGCCCAGGCAGGTGGTGGAGGCCCCATCCCTGGAGACATTCAAGATCAGGCTTGATGGGGCTCTGAGCAACCTGATCTAATTGCAGATGTCCCTGCTGGCTGCAGAAGGGATGGACTGGATGAGCTTTAGTGATCACTTCCAACACAGTGCATTCCGTTTCTGAGCCTGTGCATGGTTTTAAAGGAGTCTGTGGAAGGTGACTGAAAACTCCAGACTGATGCACATTGTGTTGCTGGCCCTGTGTGTGAGACTTCTGAAGGGATGGAAAATTCAGAACTCAAGCAGTTGAAGAGCTGCCTCCCAGAGGGATCACCACATACAGCCTTTCCTCCTGCCAGCCACTCCTGCAGATTTCCCTGCCTGTTGCTGCAGGGCAGCATTCTGCTCCACCCAGCTGCGAGACTGTTCCATGGTCCTGTGATGCAGTGGAAGTTCCAGTGCCAGCAGGCATGGGAGTGCAGGGCAGCAGGTGTGTGACTGAACGCTTGGATGGAAGCTGGGAAGGGCTCAGCGTGGAGCTGGCAGCTGCTGTTGGAATGTGCCATATGCAGGCAGGGAAGGAGCAGAGCAAGTTTAGATCCACACCAAAGGTCTCTTTGTTTGACTATCCCTTCCTGGTACTGTTGGGCATCACTCAGTAAGGAGACAGCTGAGAGTTCCCCACTCCCAACTCAATAAGCTTCTCTGTGAAGTGGTTTTATAGGGAATGGGAGGAGGGGTTGGTCTTTTCCTGGTATCAGGTATTAGAACAAGAGAAAATGGCCTGAAATTGTGCCAGGGGAGGTTAGGTTGGACATGAGGAAAAATTTCTTTACTGCAAGAGTGGTCAGGCATTGGAACAGGCTGCTCAGGGAGGTGGTGGAGTCAGGGTGCCTGGAGGCATTCAAAAAGTGTGTGGCCATGGCACTGTGGGACATAGTTCAGTGGCTGTGGTTGTGTTGGATTGATGGTTGGACTCAATGCTCTTGTGGAGGTCTTTTCCTACCAAAACAATTCTCTCATTCTATGCAAAAATAAATGAAGAATTTAGAAATATTCAAAATTGTCTAGAAAGTGCTTAATATGATTGGGTCAAATTAGCAATGTGCATCTTATTTGTTGTTGATGAACCACAGTCTTAAATATTTTTCTGCTGCTTTTTCACCTTAATTTTATTTTTACAAGACTAAAGGAGTTGCAGATTTCTGTCTCTTCTTCAGGTTTTGTTGGATTTGCTCAGAAGGTACAATCCTGCCCTAGAAATGCAGGATGACTGCACAAGCCTTGCTTGTTTCAGAAACATGATGTAGCATGTAGAATAACTTGTCTTAACTGCTTCATATTTTGTGATGCAAGGATTTGCATTTCTGCTGACCAGATGAGGAATAGGAGTCAGGCTTTAGCCTTTATTTGAATAAATCTCTGTAATTCTATATAGAATTATAGCTTGGCTTGGGTTGAAAGGGACCTTTGAAGCTCATCTAGTTCAACCTTGTGCAGTCAGCAGGGGCGGCTGTGACTAGAGCAGGTTGCTCAGAGCACCAAACAACCTGAGCTGCAGTGGTTCCCAGGGATGGGGAATCTGCAACCTTTCTGGGCAACTTGGGCCAGGATTTTTACCACCCTCAGTGTATATAAACTCTTCCTTCTCTCTGGTCTGAATCTCCCATCACCCCTTGTCCTGTCACAACAGGCCCTACTCAAAAGTCTGTCCCCAGCTTTCTGCTCAGCCCCTTTAAGCACTGAGAGGCCACCAGAAGGGCTTCCTGAAGCTTTCTCTTCTCCAGGCTGAACAAGCCCAACTCCCTCAGCCTGGCATCACAGCAGAGGGCTTTCAGCCCTCCCAGCATTGTTGTGCCCCCCTCTGGCCCCACTCCAACAGGTCCCTGTGTCTGCTCTGCTAAGGACTCCAGAGCTGGCCCCAGCACTGCAGGTGGGATCTTGGCAGTGGAACAGAATTGCTTCCCTCCACCTGCTGCCCATGTTGCTGGGGATGCAGCCCAGGGAATGGTTGGCTTTCTGGGCTGCAAGTGTTGGTTCATGTCCAGCTTTTCACCCTCTAACACCCCCAAAACCTTCTCTACCAGGCTGCCCTCCAGCCCTTTATCCCTCAGGCTGGATTGATACTGGGGGTTGCCCAGACCCAGGTGCAGCAACACAGTTCCAGGCTGGTGTTCTCATCACAGTATCCATTGGGGTTGCCTTTTGGGTGTGGGAGTGTGTCATGTGAGGTACCACTCAACATGTCCAACACCACCAAGATTCATTCTGGATGCTCTAACACAGTGGCCCAACAGTTTCCAGCAGAAAGGTAGGAGCAGAGTTCTACCAATTATAACCTGTAGGTTTGTCTTCTCTTCAGTGGGGGTTTCAATTAGTTCCTGCATGTAGAGGTTGTTATTTTGATTTCATTCCCCTTTTATGACTTCTTATTTGTTGTGTTTGTTTTATCCACTTGTTATGATTGTGCCATATTTATGGTTTTACCCTAATTGAATTTACTGCTCTATATTTGTGCCCAAATATTAAATTGTTGCTGATATGCGGAAGGCAGAAGTGAGTAAAGCTGATGCTCAGCAGGTAGGGAGATTGGATTCTGCTCTACTAAGCACAATTTAAATGTGAGGTTTGATATTTTTTTTTTTTTCTCAGCTGCTAAGTGCTGCTCTCATGGAAGTCCTTGCTTTATTTTTAGGCACTTTGATGCCAAAGTGCCTGAATCATGGAATTTTAGGCACGATCACAGTGGAGATCGTGCTGTAGGGCTGAAGCACAGCTTTAGGGAAGGGAGGAAAACCACTGCAACTCTTCACTAAATATACATCCTAGAGTCAGAGAAGAATTTTGATTGGAAAAGCCTTCTGAGATCATCAAGTCCAACTGCTGACTTACCACTGTGGCCATTAAACGAGGGGCAATGGTTTGAGACTGGAGCAGGGCAGATTTAGGTTGGACATCAGGAGGAAGTTCTTCACAATGAGGTAGTGAAACTCTGGAACAGGGGCTCAGAGATGTGGTGGAGGCCCCATCACAGAGGACACTCAAGGTCAAACTTTATGGGGCCCTAAGTAACCTGAGCTAGTTGGAGATGTCCCTGATCACTGCAAGGGGGTTGGGCAAAATGACCTTTGAGGGTCCCTGCCATGATCTTGTAAATTTTATCAACCTTGGCTTTAATGTGAAATCTAAGAGAATGGTTATTTCATCCTCCTTCATAAACACACAGATGTCTTTAATGTGCTTGGAAATACTAAGAAATCATAGAATGATAGAATTGTTTCAGTTGGCAGAGGCTTCTAAGATCATCAACCCAACACCACCATGGCCATTAAGCCATGTCCCAAAGTGCCGTGGCCACAGGTTTCTTGAACCCCTCCAGGAATGGTGACTCCACCACCTCCCTGGGCAGCCTGTTCCAATGCCTGACCACTCTTGCAGCAAAGACATTTTTCCTCATCTGCAACCTAAACCTCCCCTGACAGAGAAATGCAGGTAAGAAGCTGTTAGTGGTTGGTAGTCTGTCCTGCATTTGAAATAATTCTGAGTGTTTGTGGTCATGTTCAGTGCCCCTGCTCAGGGAATTGTCTGAACCTGCCTGTGGCACTGGCCACGTGTCCTTTGAGAGCAGTGGCACTGTGAAGATCAAGGTGTCTGTCTCCTGGCTGAGGTTTGTGTGCTGCAGGGTGCTTGGCACACGCTGCTGTTGCCTTCCAACAGTCTGTGCTGCCTCACTTCTGTGCCAGCCAGGCTCAGTGTTTTCAGTTGTGAAGCTCTTCACCCATAAGCTAGCATATTTTTATTTTTTTTTCAGCTGTATCTGATAAAACATCACCATGTCTGTGATACCACCATGGCACAGTGGGGGACCTTGCTGAAATACTGCTCTGAAGCCATGGAGATGTTTGCATTCTCCTCAGTGGTTCTGCTCATGTAGTGCAGCAGAGCATGTGCAGGTGCTCTCTGCTCTGCTTACTGTGCCTGCAGTCAGTGTGGGCCTTCTGCTTTCTTCCACTTGGATGAATGGCCACAGGCCTTGGCATCAATATTTATCTGTAGCTGAACTGTGAAGCTGTGAGAAGCCTACTGATGCTGCTGCCATGATTGGGTCTCATGAAGTTCAATAAGGGCAAGGGTAGAGTCCTGCACCTGGGGAGGAACAACCCCCTGCACCAGTACAGGTGAGGGGATGACCTGCTAGGAAACAGCTCTGGGTGCATTAAAGGTGTGACCAGAAGGTCAAGAGAGGTTCTCCTCCTGCTTGACTGTGCCCTAGGGAGGCCACATCTGGAGCACTGGGTCCAATTCTCAGCTTCTCTGTTGAAGACAGACAGGGAACCATGGGAGAGAATCCAGTGGAGGCTGCAAAGATGCTGAGGGGCCTGGAGCATCTCTGTGAGCAGGAGAGGCTGAGAGCCCTGGGGCTGCTGAGCCTGGAGAAGAGCAGGCTTCTGAAGAGGGGATCTTCTCAGTGTTCAGCAAGAGCTAAAGTATGGGGAGCAAGAGGATGGGGCCAGACTTTTCAGTGGTGCCCAGGGGCAATGGGCACAAAGTAGAACCTCCTGGGTTTCCATCTCAACATCTTTGCTGTGAGAGTGCTGGAGCCCTAGAGTTGGTGGCCCAGAGAGGCTGTGGAGTCTTCTCTGGAGAGATTCCAAACCTCCCTGGACATTGTGATCCTGGGCAAGCTGCTGTGGGTGACCCTGCTTTAGCAGGGGGGTTGGATGCCCCAGAGATCCCTTCCAACCAAAACCATGCTGGGATTCTTGATTATTTTGATTCTGTATTTGGAGACAAATTGTTTGCAGAAGAAGTGTTATAGCATCTTTGTTTTCTGTGTGGCATTTGGGCAAAGTGATTCTTCATCAGATGGCAGCATCTTGAGTCAGCTGGACACAAGAAAAAAAATTCATTCTTCAGTGAGCTGCTTCTCAGTGGAGGTCCAGTGGCAGAGTTGGTCATTTCCCATCTGTTAGAAAACAACTCTGAGTGAGTAAGGCACTAAGATTAACATTTTATATTGGGTTCAGCTCAGAGTGCCTTAGCAGGACAGTTATAGGAGAATGTTTTGAAGACAAATTCATCATCTGTGGCTGCATGTGCTTTTTTTTTGAGATTATTTTTTTACCTCTTATCCTTCTTTTTCATGTAAGAATGCACTGCTATGACTGTTCCTTCTGGGAGGATTTAATTTCCTGGTTACTCCTGAGTCAATCTGTGCACAACCAATTTAGAGCAGATCTCCCTGGCTTTACGACTTAAGAACTTAAGGAGACAGCTTAGTGAAATAAATTGGTTTGCACAGTTTTTTAAGTCTCCATGTAAAGTGTGTGTGCCTATGAGCAGGCTGTGAAAGCATGGGTAGAAAACAGTTCAGGGGGTTTTGTCAACTTCCAACTGTGGGTAGGTGGCTTCCAGTTGATTCAGAGTGTGTGCTGAGTGCATTGATCCCCACTGGCAAAGGGCCAGATGTTTCTAGAATCTGTGTCTGTGTGCAGCCTGACTACTGGGAGCAGTGACAGGACAAGGGGCAAGGGCACAAACTAGAACCCAGGAGATTCCACCTAAACAGGAGGAAAAACTTCTTTGGTGTGAAGGCACTGGAGCCCTGGAGCAGGCTGTCCAGGGAGGTTGTGCAGTCTCCTTCTCAGGGGAGATTCCAAACCCACCTGGACATTGTGATCATGGGCAGCCTGCTGAGGGTGCCCCTGATTTAGCAGGGGGGTTGGACTGGATGATCTCCAGAGGTCCCTTCCTCCCCCTACCATGCTGAGCTGCTGTGATAGTGTGATAAGTAGCCTCTTGTAGCACCTCCTTAAAGTACAAGGAGGCAAGACAGTTTGGCCCATTAGGAGAATGATCTGAATATATTCTGAAGAACATAGTAAATAGGCACTCCTGCCTGTGGAGTCCATGTGGATGGATGTGTAGGGATTGTGTTTAATGTGCACATGTGCTGGGAAGTGCTGGATTTGGAGAGAGCAGACAGCCATGCTGCCTTCTTTTAAATAAGGGGGTTTTCCTCCACTTTTTTTTTTTTTTCATGCTGCTTTGAAAAAGGGAAAAAGAAAAAGTGAATATTTTCTGTTGATGAATCAGTGCTTGAGAAGAAATGGTAAAGTTTTCTTTAACTGGGAGTGTGATTGGTTTCTGAGTTGCAGTATATCCACATGGATACCTCACCTGGAGTATTGTGTTCAGTTCTAGAGCCTCTATTACAAGGATATGGATGTGGAACATGTCCAGAGAAGGACCACAAAGATGATCAGAGGGCTGGAGCTGCTCTGCTATGGAGACAGATAGAGAGTTGGGGCTGTTCAGTCTGGAGAGGAGAAGGCTCTGAGAAGACCTTCTTGTGACCTTCCAGTATCTGAAGGGGCTACAAGAAAGCTGGGGAGGGACTTTGTAGGGTGTCAGGGAGTGATAGGACTGGGGGGAATGGAGCAAAAGTAGAAGTGGGGAGATTCAGATTGGATGTTAGGAAGAAGTTCTTCCCCATGAGGGTGGTGAGACACTGGCACAGGTTGCCCAGGGAGGTAGTGGAAGCCTCATCCCTGGAGGTTTTTGCAGCCAGGCTGGATGTGGCTGGGAGCAACCTGCTGTAGTGTGAGGTGTCCCTGCCCATGGCAGGGGGGTTGGAACTGGATGAGCCTTGAGGTCCCTTCCAACCCTGATAATTCTGTGATTCTATGTTTGTAAGCATTCTGTGTGATGTCAATGACAAAAGGGAGTCCTGCTCATACAAATAACCACTCAGTGCTATTGCAGAATGTTGAAACCAGAAATGCAAAACACAACAGAAGAGTATTTTGGAAAAGCTTGGCCCTAGAAAGTACATTTTCTCTTTTCTTTTCAAAATTCCCAAGGAAAAAGTCCCACTGGAGCACTACAGTGAGAGGAAGGGAAGATGTAGGGTAGAGGATGGAGGCAGAATTCCCATTTGTAATTCAGTTGTGTAATAACATGCAGGAATCCATCATTTGCTGGCAGCAGCTATTTTAGGTCTGACTAAATGCAAGATAAAAACCTTACTGAGAGCTCATGTACCAGCAGAAATTAAGTTTGTTCCATCAGTTCTTAGCAGTTTGGTTCTTCCTGTCCTTACTCATATGAATTCTCTTGCTACACAGTTATTGGTAGTAATGGATTCTGGTTCTGTCTGTGGGGTGTTTTATTGATCTGATTGAAAGCCTTATGTCACTGGATGCCTGAGAGGGAAAAATGGATTCCTCCTGCTACCCTCATCTGTAGGCATCAGTTAGTAGGAGAGGCTTGGAGAGAAAGGAGAAAAAATATTAAGAAGTTTCAAAAAAGTGCCTGTGTGGAGCCAGAATTTTTGTGTGATTAATAATTTCAGGTGTCTGTCTCAGAATGTGAACTTCAAACCAGCTTTTGATAAATTCTGAGTGCTCTGCATTTTAAGTACCAGCACCACTTCTCAAACATCACAAAGCATCTGGCACAGGTCTACAACATCATTAGTTTGGCAGCTAACTAAAGACTGAGAGACCTGAGGGCTGTTAAGCCTGGAGAAGAGCAGACTTCTCAAGAGGGGATTGTTCTCAGTGCTCAGCAAGAGCTAAAGGGTGGGGGGCAAGAGGTTAGGGGCAGACTCTTTTCAGCAGTGCACAGTGCTAGGTAAAGGGCCAACAGGCACAAACTGGAGTCCAGGAGGTTCCACTTGAATGTGAGGAGAAACTTCTTTGATGTGAGGGTGCTGGAGCCTTGGAGTTTGTGGCCCAGAGAGGTTGTGGGGTCTCCTTCTCTGGAGAGATTCCAAACCCCCCTGGACATTGTGATCCTGGGTAAGCTGCTGTGGGTGACCCTGCTTTAGCAGGGATCTCTAGAGGTCCCTTCCAACCCTACCAGGCTGGCATTCTGTGATACATAAGCAGATACTGTGTACCAACTGGTGTGTTTGCAGGCACATTACTTATACATCAGCCATTCTTTTTAAGACATCTACAATCTTGCTAATGAATAAATTGAAAAATGAGAAGTGTTAGAAAACACAGATACAGGTCCTGTTTGGAAACTGGCAAGGCTATTCATTATTTAGCCACTTTTTTCTCTATGTGGGTCTTACAGCTATTTAAAACTTTTTTGTATATTTTTTTAATGAGCTGTGAAATAATTCTTCAGGTAAGAAAGTTGATTCTTCTGCTAGAAAGAAGAGTTTTAAGATGCTTTAAAGATGTCATAAGTATATATGTATATGTTTGAAGGATAGCGGGTTTTCTTCTCATAAATCTACATGTGAAAACTCAGCTGTATTAGGATTCATAGAATGGTCTGGGCCAGAAAGGACCTCCAAAGGTCATCCAGTCCAACTCCCCTGCAGTCAGCAGGGACATCCTCAACTAGATCAGGTTGCCCAGGGCCTTGTCAAGTCTCACCTTGAATATCTCCAGACATGAGGCCTCAACCACCTCTCTGGGCAACCTATTCCAGTTTTCTACTACCCTCATGGTACAGAATTTGTTCCTAACATCCAATCTCAATCTGCTCTGCTCTAGTTTGAAGCCATTGCCCCTCAACCTGTCCCTGCAGCCCTTTGCAAACAGTCTCTCTGTATCCTTTATGTAGACCTCCTTAAGGTACTGGAAGGCTACCATCAGGTCCTCCTGGAGCCTTCCCCCCTCCAGGCTGAACACGTCCAGCTCCCCCAGCCTGTCCTTGCAGCAGAGGTGCTCCAACCCCCCTGACCATCCCTGTGGATTGTGTGGAAGGAAATTGGAGTAATATGGCTCTGAGTGACCTGCTCTAGTGTGAGGTGTCCCTGCCCAGGGCAGGGGGGTTGGAATTGGATGATCCTTGAGGTCTCTTCCAACCCTGACAATTTTATGTACTTGGATCCATTTATATTTATGGAGAGCAGCAGCCCAGTGATTCTTTCTTCAGACAGCATGAATGTACTGATGTCACATGCAGCAGCAAGATGCTATGAAAAGGTCCCCTAAGCTTTCCTTGCTGCTGTCAGGAGGTTGTTCAAGTCCCTGGTGTGTTTCATTGCAGCAGGCCTTTCAGTGTGTTCTTGCTTCTGTTGGGCTTCCGAATCAGTTAAACCCCTGTTCATTGTAAGAGTAATAGGCATGTGAAAGCCTGGAGACAGTAATAAAAGCACATAAGGTGTGAGAAGCATCAGAGTGGAGAGAGGAGAAGAAGGAATGAGTCACCAGGTTCTGCAGAGGCTCAGCAATCTTTTCTGTTGCTCAGTTGGCGCTGGCTCCGACGCCTTTCACTCCTGTCCCCTTTCACTCCTTTCAGCGCAGTGAGCTTTGTTGTTCAGCCCACATTTTGCTCTCTGCTCTTACTTCTTTTCAGCTTTTTTTTTTTTCCTCTGCAGGTTTTCTTACAATGCCACCAGTACTGGCTTTCCCTCCCTCCCATCCCCCTAATTAAAGCTGTCAAATGTAGCTGTGGCCACAAGCAATATATCACATGAAAAAAGGACTGCTCTAAAGACAGGGAGACCCTCCTCGTTGGGAGGAGCTCTTGCACTGTTATGAATGTCTTACTATGTCAGTTTTATAGACCAGAGGAGATGGTCTTACTGGTAATTTTCATGTCAAGCATATTTGAGGCACTGGAACAGGCTGCCCAGGAAGGTGGAGTCACCATCCTAGGAGGGGTCCAAGAAATGTGTGGCCATGGCACTTTGGGACAGGGTTTAATGGCCATGGTGGTGTTGGGTTGATGTTTGGACTTGGTGGTCTTAGAAGTCTCTTCCAGCTGAAACAATTCTATGACTTAATATTTCCAAGCACACTAAAGATATCTGTGTGTTTATGAAGAAGGATGAAATAATCATTCTCTTAGATTTCATATTAAGGCCAAGGTTGATAAAATTTACAAGATCATAGAATGATTGGAAAGGACCCTCAAAGGCCATCTTATCCCACCCCCCTGCAGTGATCAGGGACATTTCCAACTAGATCAGGTTGCTTAGGGCCCCCTAAGGTTTGACCTTAAATGTCTTCTGGGATGGAGCCTCTACCACATCTCTGAGCTCCTGTTCCAGAGTTTCACTACCTCATTGTGAAGAACTTCCTCCTGATGTCCAACCTAAATCTGCCCTGCTCCAGTTTCAAACCATTGCCCCTCATGCTATCACTACAAGCTCTTTTGAACAGTCCCTCCCCAACCTTCTCACAGGCTTGCTTCAGGTACTGGAAGGCTGCTCTAAGGTCTCCCCAGAGCCTTCTCTTTTCCCAGCTCTCCCAGCCTGTCTTTGTAGCAGAGGTGCTCCAGCCCTCTTGATCATCTTTGTGGCTCTCCTCTGGACCTGCTTCAGCAGGTTCATGTTCTTCCTGTGTTGAGGGCCCCATAGTGGCCACAGTACTCCAGGTGATGTCAGCAGAGTAGACTGTGTTGCACTACTGGCATTGGGAAGGATTGATCACTGCTATCCCCACACTTGTTTCATAGTCTGGTTTTAGAGCCAGTTGGTATCTCAAGTGTGCTTGCAGGCTGCCTGAAGGGAGTTGTGGTGGCATTTTGTTCTGGCTTTAAGAAAAGCCAGCCTTGTCCCACACAATATAAACAATATATACCGAGGGGGACAGTTAAGAATAGCATCTGTGGTTACATGGGATGGGGGAGGAATAAATCTTTTGCTGTCTACTACTCCTTTAGGGTAGAGTAAGGTACAAATGGGTGTATGCTCCTAGGGACAGGGTGTCACTGAAGAAGGCTGGAAGGCATATGTAGGCAGAGGAGGAAGTCAGCGTATTTTTAGTAACTAAGTGGGGGGAGGGATAGACATCTACTGATTTGCCTTCAGCTGTGCAATCTCTAGAACCAGTGTGGCTTTGAAGCCATAATAAACATTTCAGCTTGGGAAAACATGTAGCAAGCAATGGCCTGGTTGCTGTTGTAGTTCCCTCTGTTCTGTTCCCACGGAGATAAGAACAGTCTCCTAGGGGTGAGGGAAGGAATGGAAAGCATGGGCATTCCTGTTCTCCAGATCTGTTTGTACACACTGGAATGGAAGTGCCAGTCCTCAGCATTCAGAAAAACTACTGTGATGTTAGAACATGTGAGTTATGGCAATCATGGAGTCATAGAACTGCTGAGGGGAGAAGAAACCTTTGAGATCAAGTCCAGCTGCTCACCTGGAGCTCACAATCCTACCACTAAACCACTTCCCTCAGCACCACAATGAAGGAGCACAAAGCCAAAGAGTTTTTTTGTTTTATTTCTCTTTGAAAAATAGAATTTCCCCACACACAGACTGGATGATTGGTCTGGATGATTCCCAGAGGCCCCTTCCAACCCCCACCATGCTGGGATTCTGTGTTATCCTGAGCAATCAGGCAAATCCTTCTTCTGGAATACATATGTCAATTGTGTTAATGAGTTGGGGCTTTTTAGACTGGAGAGAAGGCTGAGAGGGGATCTAATAAATGTAAACAGGTGAGGGCTGGGTGTCAAGAAGGCAGGGACAGCCTCTGCTCACTTGTGCCCTGTGACAGGACAAGGGGCAGTGGATGTAAACTACAGCACAGGAAGCTCCTCCTCAACATGAGGAAGGACTCTTTTACTGTAAGGGTTACAGAGCACTGGAACAGGCTGCCCAGAGGGATTGTGGAGTCTCCTTCTTTGGAGACTTTCAAACCCTGTCTGGATGCTTTCCTGTGCAACCTCTGCTGGATTCTATGGTCCTGCTCTGGCAGGAGGGTTGGACTCGAGCTCCAGAGGTCCTTTCCAACCCCTAACATCCTGTGAGCCTGTGGTTTTCTGGTCTCTGGAGGTTTCATGGAGCATATACTGAGCTGGAGAGCAGCCTTTTTGCTGGCCAGAGATTCTTGGGTTGTTGAAATTCCTTTGTGTATGAAATGTGGCAGGCACAAGCTGGCCTGTGCTGTGCAGGTGGTGTTCATGCGTTTCTCTCACCAGCCTGGCTAAGCAGTTTGCAGTGCTCACACATTTTCCTTGTGGATGGTGGGTGTCCAGTGTCTCTCATCCTGAGAGCTTTTTGCTTTCAGCTGAAATACAAAATCTTCCTCTCATCGAGGTCACCAGTATTGAAACTAATTGTGCTGTGGGTCCAGGAGACAAAATTGCCTTCCCTCTGGCATGGTTCTGCGATGTGAACTCTCCTGGTGTAATGGGAGCTGTCTGGCTGTCTCTCATTATTCAGAATAATAGATAACTGTGTTCCTTTTGAATTACTGGGACAGGAGCCTTTGTCAGAAAAGACAGACCCATGGGCTGCCATGAATTATTCCTTATGTGTGTACTTGAATGCTTGTTGGAGCAGGGTAATAGGAATCTGCTCTTAGGATGCTGAAGGATGAGTCACCTGCCGCTGCCTTCCGCATCCCTCCGCAAGGCACGAGGAGAGTGCAAGTGACTCAGGCATATGGTGCCAGCTTCTGCAGTGAGTCATAGGTCAGAATGGAACAGAAGCACTGTGGTTTAGTATTTTACATAATGAAACCCTTGTAGTGGTTTGTTGATGTATTTGTTCCACCTGGAAAATCCTAGTGCCGTTCTGCTTTATCTGAGAAGAGTTTGTTGGGTGTGAGGATCTCAAAGGTCTCTTCTTCTGCTGTCTACAACTACCTGAAGGGAGGTTGTAGCCAGGAGGGGTTTGGTCTCTTCTCCCAGGCAACCAGCACCAGAACAAGAGGACACAGTCTCAAGCTGCGCCAGGAGAGGTTTAGGCTGGAGGTGAGGAGAAAGTTCTTCCCAGAGAGAGTGGTTGGCCATTGGAATGTGCTGCCCAGGGAGGTGGTGGAGTCACCATCCCTGGAGGTGTTCAAGAGGGGATTGGACGTGGCACTTGGTGCCATGGTTTAGATAGGCATGAGGTGTAGGGTGACAGGTTGGACTCGATGATCTTTGAGGTCTCTTCCAACCTTCTTGATTCTATGATTCTATTCTATGATTTTTAAACTCAGCAGTTCTATGGTGCAAGGTCATAGAATCATAAAATGGTTTGGATTGGAAGGGACCTCTGAAGGTCATTTAGTTCAGCCCCCTGTAGAGTCACCAGGGACCTCCTCAACCAGATCAGGTTGCCCAAAGCCCTGTTGAGCCTCACCTTGAATATCCCCAAGGATGGGGCTTCAACCACATCCCTGGGCAGCCTGTGCCAGTTTTCCACTCCTCTCCTGGTGCAGAACTTGTTCCTAACATCCAATCTAAATCTGCTCTGCTCTAGTTTGAAGCCATTTCCCCTGGTCCTGTCCCTGCAGGCCTTTGCAAACAGTCTTTCTCCATCCTTCATGTAGCCCCCTTCAGGTACTGGAAGTTGTTCCAGGGGAGGTTCCATGGAGGGGTATCCTTGTTACGTTTGTGTGGATAGTTGAATACATTTTTACTGACTTCATGTAGGACATGCCAGTGCCTGCTGGGGTGAATTCCATTAGAAACATGAAGCCCAGGAGAAATGCCATTAAGCTGGCTTTACCCAGCACTGTATGTTAGGGAGTTCTTTCAGTTTTCTTACGGGCTTCATCTTGTTGCTCCCCTGTGCCTATGAAATCGTGCTTTTAGTTTTTTTCTTTATTAATAGACCTGTGTTTTTGCAGCAATTCTCCTGCTCTTGTCTAGTTTTAATCTATAAACTTACAGTGTGATAAAATGATTACAATTAAATAAGAAAACAATAGGATATGTCTTTTGTAGTCTGGTATCTTTCAGACTGAGGAACATGGATGTGCCCAAGTCCAGTGAAGGAACTGGGCATGTTTGAGGGGAGATCACCTTGCTCTCTACAACTCCCTGGAAGGAAGCTGGAGCTATGTGATAGGGCAAGAGAAGAGTTGAAGTCTTTAGAATGGCTGAGGGAACTGGGATTGTTTAGCCTTCAGAAGAAGAGGCTGAGGGGAGACCTTATTGCCCTCTACAACTCCCTGAAAGGAGGTTGGAGTGAGGTGGGGGCTGATCTTTTCACATGCAACAAGTAAATGGCCCCAAGTTGTCAGAGGAGCTTCAGGCTGAATATTAGGTAAAATTTCTTCCCAGGGAGGGTCCTCAGGCATTGGAACAGGCTGCCCAGGGCGGTGGTGGAGTCACCATCCCTGGAGGTATTTAAAGGATGTGTGGATGGGGTGCTGAGGGACATGGTTTAGTGGTGGTGGCTTAGCAGTAGTGGTGGGATTGTGAGCTCTAGGTGAACAGTTGGACTCTGAAAGGTCTCTTCCAACCTCAACAGTTCTATGATCCTGTGATTCAGGTTGTGGCAGGAGAGGTTCCATGGAGTGGCTTCCATGTCACATTTGTGTGTATCTTGGAACACTTTTTCTCTTCATGGTAGCACATTCCTTTGCCTTTTGGGATGAATTCCATTTGAAATGGGAAGGAAAAGTACTATTAAGCTTTGTGCAGGAAGCTATATATCATTGCCATAATGGGCTTAAGAAAAAAAAAAAAGAAAGAAAATCCTAGCTCTTCAGTGCATTTTTTGCTGTGGCTTTGCTAGGCAGTTTTTTTTGCTATGCCTTTGTGGCAGTTTTAGGCTGATGCCCAAGTAATTTTCCACAGATCTGGAGTAGAAAGTGATAGAATGTAAATAAATTACCATTGGATGCAAAAGAAACATAATGATGAGGTCTAAATATTCCCATTGATCTGGTAACTAACCTAAAGTTAGTTGTATAACTTTCTTCCTCAGCCCTTTGCTCCAGCGGATAGCAGCTGGCGGCTTTTGCTTGGCTGTTGCTGACCTTGGCTGTGTTTCTTGTGGCTAAGTACTAAAAAGCTGCTCTCTGCTCTTCTCTTTCTCTTTTCCCTTGTACAAGGGAAGGGGGCAGAGAGGGAGAAGCTCTTGAGAGCTCCCTGCTTTTGTCCATGGGGGTTCTTGTGTTGTTTGTCAATTGTAAATACCTGTAAATATTGTCTTATTTTGTACATACTCATTGCCTTTCATATTTCTAGATTGTAGTTTTGCTTGTAAATACAGCTTCACTTGCTTCCATCTGAGCTGGTCTGGCAATTATATTTTGGGGAGTAATCCTCTCAAATTAGTTGGGGGTAATCTCAACCCACCAGAGGGCTTGAGCAACAGGTGATGCAGTGGTGGTTAAGAGAGGTTTCATTGTGTTCATTTACCTCCTGTCCCCTTGGTGTGAAAAATACCACACAACAGTGGTTCCTGTCTTGCACTCTTTAAAAGAAGCCCAGGGTTTCAGAGAGTCAGGCAAGGGAATGTAACCTGCTGTCTGCTTGCAGGCCTCCAAACATACAGTTCTGTATGTATATAGATACAGACACACACCCACCACTTCAGTTCTGCATTAGACTTCTCCAAATGACTAATTCAACATGAAACAGAAGTACTGTAAAGAGACTCTGTAAAACTGCAACAAAATTATTAGCTCCTTTTTTTTTTTTTTTTTGGTTAAATTTCACAGAA
>VXBD01005868.1:36965-54779 GCA_013399975.1 Indicator maculatus
CGGTTAAATTTCACAGAAGCCCAGCATGGTGAGGGGCAGAAGGGAACCTCTGGAGATCATCTAGTCCAATATCCTGGTAAAGCAGAGCCACTCAGAAGAGGTTTCCCAGGATCATGATGTCCAGGCAGGTTTGGAATCTCTCCAGAGAAGGAGATTCCACAACCACTCTTGGCAGCCTGCTCCAGGGCTCCAGCACCCTCACAGCAATGAATTTTTCCCTTTTGTTCAGATGGAACCGCCTGGGTTCCACTTTGTGCCCATTGCCTTATGTCCTGTCACTGGGCACCACTGAAAGGAGTCTGGCCCCATCCTCTTGAAACTTTAGCTCTTGCTGAGCATTGCTCAGGTCCCCTCTCAGGCTTCTCCAGGCTCAAGAGTCCCAGTTTTTCCTGATGTTTAGGTGGTAGATACAAAGTCTTGACATAAAGAAGTTTGCTGACCATTCAAGGAGAATGAAAGCAATAAACCCTTGAAATGGCTTGGAAAAGAAAATATGAAGCAGCAGAAAGGAAATTGAACCTGAGAGGGGAAAGGAAAGAAAACTGGAGAAGGAGCTGACAGTGAGAATACTGTTAACCAAGTGTGATGTGGAGAAGGAGAGAGCATTGGTTTTGGTGGTTAGGAAGGCAGCAGAAAGACATTTTGGTTTAGTCTGGCTGTATTTCACATCATAGAAAATGCTTTGCTAGGTAGCAAGTCAAAGTATAGGTACAAGGGTACAGCTTTGGTATAAAGTAGCTGATTTTGGTATTAGAAGACTCAAAGCTTTTTGATGGGAATCAGCAACTGCTTCTAAAGGATCCTGCAGTGCTGCCCTAGGAGAAAAGCAAATGGCATTTAAAGACAAACAGTGACAGATTTTTCTCTCTTTTGCTGGATTTGTGCATTTTATGGCTCTTCTTTTTCAAGCTGTGACCAACTGAGGTTCCTCAGCTGAGTTTTGTCAGTCAGAACATCATGGTTCAGTAAACTTGAAGCTTAAAACAAACCTCCCTGCATCGCAGAGGAGGCTTAAAGGTTAACAAACATAACAATATCTTCTTGGGGCCTGAGTTGTGTCCTTCCTGTTTTCAAAGGGGCTGGTGCTGAGACTGAATTAGAGCTGAGCACTAGTCATGGCAGAGCAGCTGTTTAAGTCACAGCCAGGTTGGTCTGACAGTTGCTTTTCCACACCTTCAGAGAAACTGTTGCAGTTTACTCACTGTCTTAATATCGTGAGCAGTCTGAATTTTCTTGTGAGCATCTTCTTTTTTGTTAATGAAGGCTCTATCTTGTGGTCCAGTAAGAATCTCAGCTCTCCTTGCAAACAAAGCAGCTCACCTTTCCTTTGAAGGGCATCAGATGACCTTTAAAGGTCCCTTCTAATCCAAACCATTCTATGATTCTGTGAAAAGGATTCAATGAATACAAAGAATTGTGATAGCGTGGAGTTTTTTGGTCAAAATACATGTTTCTCTTAAAATGTAGGGTTCTCTTAAGCCAGTCTTGTGATTTCTATCAGGCCTGTGACTCAGTTCTTTTAATTAATTTTTTTATGCTAAGTTTTTTGCTCTAACAGATTTTTTTCTTCCCACAGACTAGCTCCCATCTGTTCAGGGTAATGGGGTTTGTGTCGATCCTCAGAGAGGAGCATATTGCAGGATTGGAGTTGAGAAATTGCCCCTCAAGAAACCACTAGTCCTCAGAGTCTACTTAAACTTGGTTGCCAGGACTACTCCATCTCAGGCAAATGGGATAAAACAAATTTGGACGTCCTCCTGCAGAAAAATGAGAATTATCGCCTGCCTCCAGCAAGGGAAAAGAAAGATGTGTGATAATGAAATAGAAATGTTGTGATTGAGACGTGTTTTGAGCTCTCTAGGCTTCAATATTTGTGGGTGGATGGGTGGGAAGAAGGGAAAAAGGAGTAAGAAAGTGTGAATTTGGGGATGAGGCAGATGTAATATATTTTCTAGGGGGATAGTGGAAACAAGGAGACACAGTAAAATCTGGATCAAGCGATGCGTTTGGTATTGTCTCAGAACGGGGAGTTAATCAAGGTATCATAATATTGTGGGTTTAAATTCAGCCCTTAAAAGAACAACTTTCTTCAAGCTGTCAAATCCAGAAAAGATGCCCCAAATACAATGATTCACACAAACATCAAAAGCATTTTGGAAACTTGGCCACTACCTTTGAAGACTCTGTTTTTAAAATGCAGTAATTTAGAAAAGATTGCTGTTTGCTGTTTCTCTTCCTTCCTAAATCCTCCTCTTCATTTGCTGTGGAACACTCTGTGCTTGTCTGTCATTTTCAGCTTCAAAGTGAAGATGTGGAGGTTAGGAGGTGGCCTTCAGAGCCTTGCTGTGCTGTCTTGAATGGTGCTGGGAGGTTGGTTTGGTAATTCCTGTTCTTTCAGGATGTTAGGATTCCCTGGAACAGATGCATGGCAAGGCTCTGCTATTCAGATTTCACAGAATTGCAGGGGTTGGAAGGGACCTCTGAAGATCATCTAGTCTAACCTCTCTGCTAGAGCAGGATCACCTAGAGTAAATCAGACAGGAAAATGTCCAGGTGGGTTTGGAATGCCTCCAGAGAACGAGACTCCAGAACCTGGAGGAGACTCTGGGCAGCCTGCTCCAGTGCTCTGCTATCCTCAAAGTGAAGAGTTTTTTCCTTATGTTTATGTGGAATCTTCTCTGTTCCAGCTTGTGTCCATTGCCCCTTGTCCTGTCACTGGGCATCCACAAAAAGAGTCTGGTTCCATCCTCTGATATGTGCCCTCTAGATATCTATGAGCATTAATGAGATCCCCTCTCAGGCTGATCTTCTGCAGGCTAAACAATCCCAGGGCTTTCAGCCTTTCCTCCTCACAGAGATGCTCCAGGCTTCTCAGCATCTTTGTAGCTTCCCCTGGACTCTCTCCAGTAGTTCCCTGTTGCTCTTGAAGTGGGGAACAGAACTGGAACCAGTATTCCAGATGTGGGTCTCACCAGAATGTTGGAGTTGTTCCCCAGTCTAAGACTCTACACTTGACCTGGTTGAACTTCATGAGGTTTCTGCCCACCCAACTCTCCAGCCTGTGCAGCTCATGCTGATGGGGTGTCAACCACTTGCCTACTTTGGTTATTGAAAGAGCATCTCTTTAGTGATTGCCAGAGCAAAGAGAGGTTGTGTTGGTGGCTGGGGAGGCATTTGAGAGGCTCTGTGAGAGTTGAAGGACGATGGTTAGCACAGCCTGAGGTATGAGTTCTGTAGCAGTAGACTCTCTGCTTCTGGATGTGCTGGAGGACGTTGCTGATGTCTTTAAGACTATGGAACATCTTTGAAAGAAAGGACAATATTTAAGCCCTACCAGTTAGTTGCTTCCTCAGCAACAAAGTGCAAAGTACAGTCCAGCTTGGGACAAGAGCATGGAAAGGTTTCCAAGGGTTTTTTTTCTGACTGGGAATTGTGTGTGTTTGAATGGATCATAGTGATCCTCTTGTCTGTCAGGCCCACCAAGGATCTCACATTGCACTGGGAAGAGCAGCTCACCTTGATTTGTTCTTTCTGAGCACACAGATTGAAAATACACTGCTGTGGCTTGCTTTTAAATACTGTTCTGCAAGAAGGAGCACATGTTAAGGATGGAATGATTGAGTGAAAGCTAGTGAAGGAAGATGGAGAGGAGCAAGGGTTTGCCATCAGTGGTGTCTGTTTCTTTCCTGTCCTGTCACTGGAGGTTGTTGTCAAGATGTGGACATGCAGTCACAAGCCCAGTCCTTGCTTTGATGGGCAGGAAAGATTTGATTTCTTACAAATTATGAGAATTGGGTCATTTTGCTTTAATTCTTTCTTGGTTAGATGGATATCTAATGATAAACTGGATTAAATGTGACCATGTCTGCTGTTCGTTCTTCTGGCTGAATGATGCCAAAAACTGGATCTAACTGGGTACTAGGAATTTTCCACTTGTCTTTGATGTCTAGACCTGTCTTGTGTTCATTTCTGAGCAGAAGATTGCAGCTTTTCTTTCTCTCTGAGCCTACCTGTCAGATGGTGGGCTCCATCTAAAAGCTGTGTAGCAGCCAGGAGAAACACAGTGGGTGTTACACTCAGTCATGGGGGACCACAAGCTGTGGGTGTAGCCTACCGTGATCCATTCTTCCGCATGTGACACGACTTTCTGTGCTGGGAGATGAGAGAACAGGCTGCTCAGGGCACTGTGGAGTCCCAATCCCTAGAGAGGGAATGGCCTCAGGGTGCCACTGGGTAGATTTAGACTGGACATTAAGAAATTTTTTTCAGGGCAAGAGTGGTCAGGAATGGAATGTGCCGCCTAGGGAGGTGGTTGAGTCACCAACCCTGGATGTGTTTAAAGGTTGTTTAGACATGGTGCTTGGGGCTATGGTTTAGGGGTGAGCCTTGTAGAGTAGGGTTATCAGTTGGAGCTGGTGTTCCTGAGGGTCTTTTCCAACCTGAATGTTTCTGTGATTCAAAGCTGTGTTGATCTGGTGCTGAGAGCTGTGGTTTAGTGGTGAGCAAGCAGTGCAGGGTTAATGCACTGGGGCTTGATGACCTTAAAGGTGTTTTCCAACCAAAAGGATGCTATTAATCTAATCCAGAAGTTGTTCTTTGTAGTAAATTTTTATGTCTCAAGTTTTTAATTTATTTTTTAGTTTTCCAGCTTCTCCACCTGAGATAAATTGCAAAAGCCATTGGGGGTTTTGGCCACTGCCACCACTGTACCCAGGTATCTTGTGAAAAGCTATAGCTGGGGTTATGATAAGTTCGTTTGCTTTATTTTCATTTGAAGTACAAATGAGGAAGTTTTTCAGCTCGCTCTTTTCCCCCAGACATTTTGTGGAGGCAGAATTGTAGCTCACCGTAGGTAGCAGCAGTAAATGGATGGAAATTGCTGTTCACATTTCAGTTTCCAATTAAAGCCATCATTACTTTTGAATGAATACTCTTCAGCTGATGAATTGTTGAGTACTTCAGACTGGTTTCTCCCTCCCGCCGTGGGGATGCTGTGGAGCAGCAGTTCCAGGAAGGCTGCCCAGCAGGTGGCAGCGCCTGACCGCACTGGGGGTGTCACCTGCTCTGTGCCGGGCTGGGCAGATGATGGCGCTTCTGCAGCTGCTCTCAAGAGCTGACACACATCCCTTAGTCTGTACACACGGACACTGCAGCAGTTCATCTTGCTTTGGTTTACTTCTCCTTTTCCAGCAAAGTAGTGAAAATGGCCATCACAGTGGAGTTTAACAAAACTGCTAAAGCTACAGCATCCCAGCATGATGCTGGGGAGGGACCTCTGGGGAGGGACCTCTGGGGAATCATCCAACCCTCCTGTTAAAGCAGGGTCACCCACAGCAGGTTGCCCAGGCAGGTTTGGAATCTCTCTAGAGAAGGAGACTCCACAACCTCTCTGGGCAGCCTGCTCCAGGGCTCCAGCAGTCTCAGACCAAAGAAGTTTTCCCTTTTGTTCAGATGGAACCTCCTGGGTTCCAGTTTGTGCCCTGTGCCCATTGCCCCATGTCTTGTTGCTGGGCACCACTGAGAAAAGTCTGGCCTTATCCTCTTGCTTCCTACCCTTCTGAGCATTGCTCAGATCCCCTCTGGGGCTCAACAGCCCCAGGGCTCTCAGCCTTTCCTCCTCACAGTGATGCTCCAGGCCCCTCAGCATGTTTGTAGCCTCTGTTGGACTCTCTCCAGTAGTTGCCTGTTTCTCTTGAACTGTGGAACCCAGCACTCTCAGGTCGTTCTCAGTGGAGCTGCTCTTCCTATGTTATACAAAACAACATAGAGAGAAGTAGAATTTTTTGTCTTAAGTGTCCCTGACTGAATGGACAGAATTTGAAATGCGTTTAGAAGAAATACCCTTAGTCATGGCAGTCTGGTTTTGATTGCCCTTAAATCTTGATGAAGGAATCTGTCCTCCTTTACTACATACTCCTAGTGTATGATAAACCTTGGTTACTCTGATAATTGATTATTGTGATAAGCATTGATCATCTGAAAATGATATCCACTAGTAAGAAATCTTAAAAACAAAAGCAACCAAAAACCCTCCAACCACACAAAAAATAAACAATCCTTCCCATAAGATTCCATCTGTAGCTCAACAGTTGGAATTTTTTCTGAATTACCTGCTGGGTAATGGTATTTGGTGAGTAGTTCATGAGAATGGACAAACTCAGGTTCTAGGATCATAGAGCCATAGAATGGTTTGGGTTGGTGGAAGGGTCCTTAAAGATCATCCAGTTCCAACCTCCCCAGCTTGGGCAGGGACACCTCCCACCAGCCCAGGTTGTTCATGGCCTCATCCAGCCTGGCCTTGAACACCTTCAGGGAGGGGACATCCAGAAGTTCCCTGAGCAACCTATTCCAGTGCCTCCCCACCCTCACTGTAAAGAATTTCTTCCTAATCTCTAGTCTCAGTCTCCCCTCTTCCAGCTCAAAGCCATTTTCTTTTGTCTTATCACTACAAACCCTTGTTAAGAGTCCCTTCCAAGCTCTCCTGTAGCCCTCTTCAGGTACTTGAAGGCTGCTTTAAAGTCTCCCCAAAGCCTTCTCTTCTCCAGGCCAAACAAACCCAGCTCTCCCAGGAGTTTATAATGAAGTTATTGAAGCTAATGTTCTTCAGGTTTTTTGCTTGGTGGCTATAGAAAATAGAGGCTGTAACAGAAAACAAAGGTATGAAATGTGTTTGGGCTAAGAAAGAGCCATTGAAGTGGCATACAGAGAACCAAAGATAGAAAATACTGACTTGAGGAATGCTCAGGAATATTTTGCTACTTGCTTTAAGAAAATTAATTGCCAAATAGTCTGCAAATCCTGGTGAGTTTTCTTTTGATTGTGCCCTTAGGAATTTAGGGATTACTTGCTCATTTTTCTTTAATTTTTGGTTGGTTTTGATTGTTTCCCCCCCTGCTTTGCAACTGAGGAAAGAGAAGAAGAAACTGACAGTCTGCCACGATGTGGGAGTCTGAGACAAGAGTGGTCTCAGTGCAATTGCTGATAGAGCTGCAGACTGATTTGTGTGGCTGCAGTAGCAAACCAGAATGAGTGTAGCAGCCTTTCTCCCTTGAGCAAAGGAAACTTGTACTTTGGGTATCCTGGGTCTCTGAGTCTGAAAGGTTTTCAACACGTCCTGAATTTTCATCCCAGCAGACCTCCTTGTGTAATAAACATGAAAACACCCTCTCAGTACTGTTATTTGTCCATGTTTTGTTTACTCACTGGGACTATCATCCTTGCCCAGAGTCATAAATTCACCAGCAAAAATATTTACCAGTAACTAACTGCAGATTTTGGCTCTTAAGGAGGGCCAGTAAGGAGGGCTTGCACACGCCTGCGAGCCCCGGCCCTGCCAAATGGCAGTGTCTGCATGGGAAAAGGGCTTCTGTCTTGTTCTCTAACAACTCCCATCCAAATGAACCCCTGCCATGGACTGCAGCCTTGTGGTTGCCCAAGGATCCCACAGTGGAGAGGTGACTAGGAGCATAAGCCAGCTGCTTCCCATTAGAGACTGAAGCTGGGTGGGTGCAGCCCAGAAAATGACACAGGGCTGGATTCAGCTCATCTCTTGGGCATCCTTGACTAACATGCTTTGTGTGGCCAATGAAATTTAAAGCAGTCTTTCCACAGTACAGCTCCTGGAGGGAAGGTCTGCTCAAATCTCTGAGAGTCTGGAACAGCCTTTGCTATTGTGTGCAGAAGAGAGCAGGTCCTGCTCTCACCCCCCTAGGCGCTGGGGGAATTAGTTCCAGAGATGTGAGTCGTTCTGTTGTGACACTATTACAGCTGTTACTCTGCTTTAATATATGCCAGCAAAGGCTGCTGCTTGCATCTTGTTTCATGTCTGTCATACTACCATTTTTTTTTTGGCAGGGAGTCTCATATTTGATAGCATTTGTACAACAAAAGTAATAATCCACACTCATCTGGGAATCGTAGATCATAGATTCATGGAGTGCTTTGGGTTGGAAGGGGAGGAAGAGCTGTTGGAACAAAGTTCCACATTCAGCAGTCACATCTGTTCCTCCCAGTTGTGGGGTGCTGGGGGGTGTGTGTGTGCAGCACAGCATTGTAAGGAGATTGCTGCTCAAAGGATAGGCATGCTGCTGGATTTCCAGATCCCAGAGCAGAGGTACAGTGTTGGCAAGAGTTGCACACTGCTGAGAAGAGGAGACTCAGGGGGGACCTCATCACACTCTACAACTACCTGAAGGGAAGGTGCAGTAAGGTGGGGTTCAGGCTCTGCTCCCAGGCAACTTGTGTCAAGGTGAAGGCAGGACCTCAAGCTGTGCCAGGGGAGGTTTAGGTTGGATGTTAGGAAGCAGTTCTTCATGGCAAGGGGAATCAGAGGCTGGAATGTTCTGCCCAGGGAGGTGATGGAGTCTCTGTCCCTGGAGGTGTTTAAGGCAAGATTGGATGTGACACTCAGTGCCATGGTCTGGCCAGTGTGGTGGTGTTAGGTCATAGACTGGACTCAGAGGTCGATTCCAGCCTCAATAATTCTGTGATTCTGTGAATTCCAGAGCTGAATGTGACCTGAGGGTAATGCAGACCTTGTGGGGAACAGCCTGTGCAGCTGTGCAGCAGACACTTGGCACGGTGTGAGACTTGTTTGAGTCCAGTGTTCATAAGATCACAGAATCATTTAGGTTGGAAAAGACCTTTAAGATCAGAGTCCAATCCCTTAAATCTATTTTCCTTTGACTACAGTGTCTGTGCTGGAGGCACTCCACCAGAGACTCACCACCTTCAGCTGACAAAGCTCATCTTCTCTCTTGTGTGAACTCACAGATCTCTCTTATCATTGCATTTTTAATGAAGCACTAAACACTCTGATGGCTTTACAAATAATGAAGAGGGTGTGAGCAATTCTGGGATTGTATTGTATGTGTTGTAATAATGTATGTATTGTAATCCATAGCTAGATCAAAATGAATCTACCACACATGGAGGCTTCTTTCTTTTATTTTTTTTAATCCTTTCCTAATTAGATCCACTATAAGCAAAGTGTTTACACAGCTGCCTACAAAAATCCAAATCTGCCAGACACCGCTTTCATGACAGTTACTGTCAGGTATCCTGGTTGTGTTTTTCATCTATAATGGCTCCCCCTTGGTCACAGCAACCTTGAAGGCTTGTGGTGTGTTTTGTGTTAAGAGATCCCAATAGATTCCACCTGGCTTTTAGGTTTATGGGCTGTTCCAGTGTAGGAATTTCTAAAGCTCATAGTCCCAAGGTCACCTTCATCTGGGGAAGGAGTGGGTAATGCTTCCAGACTTGTGTATTTATTCTGGTGCCACTTTACTGTAAAGAAAAATATTGTTCACTAGCTTTAATAGCACTGGAAAATTCTGTTATTCTCTAATCCATAATGGAAAGCTGAAAATCCATCCTCAGGATGTAGGCTCTTAGTTATTTGGCTTTTTATCTAACGTTAAAATCAGTCAACCAAACGTGGATGTTTTAAGGACAGAATATTCGTTTCAATGTAATATTGAAATACAAGGTGGTTGGTTTAGTTTTCAAGGTGGTTAGTTTAATTTTATAGGAAACTTGGGAAGCTTAATTCTGAGCAGAAGAGACTATTCCCCTTAGTGAAAGAGGTAAAATATCACTGAAATGTGTTCCTCGCTGTATGTTCAGTTGCACCCTGAGATAGGACAAGGGGCAATGGATAGAAACTCCAGCACAGGAGGTTCCACCTCAACATGAGGAGGAACTTCTTCACTGGGAGGGTCCCAGAGCACTGGGACAGGCTCTTCAGGGAGGTTGTGGAGTCTCCTTCTCTGGAGACTTTCCAGACCCATCTGGATGCGTTCCTGTGTGACCTGCACTGGATTCTATGGTCCTGCTCTGGCAGGGGGTTAGACTGTGGATGATCTTCTGAGGTCTCTTCCAACCCCTAACATCCTGTGACATGTCTACCCAATTTAGGCAGGAGTTAATAAATCAGTACTAGCCTTGTTAGCATTGAGTCCAAGCTGAACAAGTTAAAACTTCATTAAACTAGTAAATAGAGAAGTGTCAGGTCTTTGTTCATGTACTATCCTGTGTGAAAAAGTAATTCTGGTGATGATTTGTTAGGATGAAAGTACCACCACATCTAAAAAGGTGACCAGCAAAGGAATGTGTGGAGAAAGGCTAGGCAGTGACTGACTTGAGAGCAGACCTGAAGAAAAGGACCTGGGAGTGCTGGTGGATGAGAAGCTCAGCAGGAGCCAGCAGTGAGCACTTGCATCCCAGAGAGCCAAGCAGAGCCTGGGCTGCAGCAGGAGAAGTGTGGCCAGAAGGGCCAGGGAGGTGATTCTCCCCCTCTGCTCAGCTCTGGTGAGACCACACCTGGAGCTCTGTGTCCAGTTCTGGAGCCTCTTTTGCAAGAAAGATCTGGAGGTGCTGGAAGGTGTCCAGAGAAGGGCCACCAGGATGAGCAGAGGGATGGAACTTCTCTGCTGTGAGGACAGACTGAGAGAGTTGGGGCTGTTCAGTCTGGAGAAGAGAAGGCTCTGTGAAAGCCTCAAAAGGGGAAAAAATGATACTGGCAAAAGTATTTTCTATTTTCTTGGTATTCATTTGCACAGAGAGTTACCAGTAGAATGTGTTTCTAATCACTGCTGGAACTTGAGTATCTTGAAGCATTTTTTTTTTTTTTTTATGGGAGTATTCTGGACCTAGCTCTAAAGCTAGAGAAAATGTCTGTTTCTGAAGCTCATTTTCCCATAGTAATTGATAAATGAATGTTTTTGTTCACTGAGCACAGAGCATGAAATCCTTCTTGGCTTGCTGGGGAATTGCACTGGAGGTATTACTCAGCTTTCTGGGTGCTACTTGTAAGATTCTGGGAATCTTAGAGGTAACTGTCCTGAAGCTAGTGGGAATTATGTGTATGTGTGAGTGGAACAGTAAAATCCCTTAATAATATTTATTAATTCACTATAGAGTAGGAAAGGAGTATAGAAAACATTAGCAAATGCTGTTCAGTTAAACCACGTTGATGTCAGTGATTAATTTGCTTGTGGGTGTTTGCTAATGATGTTAAATACATAGAGACTGGTTGTCCTGGGGCTGTTACTCTGCTTTTCCTTGTAGATCTCCACCTGTTTACAAGTTGGGGTCATGCTACATCTCATGCAGGGGGTCCATCATTCAGCTCAAGCAGGCAGTGATGCAGCTGCCCAAAACCCAGTAAAGGCAGGAATATAACCATTGGATCTCTATTTATCGACCTCCAGAGGTCCTTCCCAACCCCTAACATCCTGTGATCTGACTGGAAAGTTGTTTTTAGCCAATCTGATGTACATTTCTTTCTACAGAAGGGGGCAGCAGAAGCCACAGGCTCTTTTTTTAGCTGCATCTATGAAGATGTTAGATCAAATGAAGTAGAGCTATGAAAGCTAAGTTTTCTAATGGATCTCAGAGAAGCGGGGCAGCAGATGACTCTCTCAAGTGTAAGCACAAAAGCCTAAATTCCAGTTGTATGAAGAAAAATGAAAAAGAAACATCCAAGATTGTTTTATTTGGGATCTTGACTCAAATGAGGCTGCTGGTGTTCCTGTGACATGAGGTTAGAGATAGAATTGGTAGAGATTTTGGGTCTACATAGAGTTATAGAATTGTTTTGGCTGGAAAATGCCTCTAAGATCATCGAGTCCAACCATCAACCCAGCACCACCATAGCCGTTAAGCCATGTCCCCACGTGCCACATCCACAGGCTTCTTGAACACCTCCATGATGGAGGTGAAAGGAACTCAAAGCAATTGTTGATTCCCGAAAAATCCTTTTATCCTTCACTCCTTTAACTCTTACTGAGTATTGATGGGGCCATGTAAGTACTGCTGCAAGGGTGTGACATGCTTGAGGGGGTTCCTTTGGCGTGAAACCTTCAGACTTGCCTGTGCTATCACTGCCATTCTCTCTGTGTGTACATATATATATATATATAAAAAGATATTCTGTGACTTACGGAAATCCTTTCTTCTCCTGTTCTCCCTGAGTCATGTCCCTGTGAGCGGCTGAAGATTTAAGATTTGGCATTCAGACATCCAGCTTTGCTGTTGTGCTTATGTGGTTTGGCTGCAAGCTGTGGCTGAAAGGTTTGCACTGTCTTCCATGTTCTCTCCAGCCACACATGGCTTGCACGCTTCCCCCTCTTCCTTACCTCCTGGTGACCAGTTTGCTGAGAGTCTCATCTGTAGGACAGGAGCAGAAGGCACTTAGCTGGAGAGGCTTTTAAAATACTGTGTCTATATTAAGTGCAGGATCATCAGAGGTGGAAATTAAAACAACCTGATAGCCCAACACATTATGGATGAAGCATCACCTTTTAATGTCTCCAGGCATAAAATGATTCAGATTTTCTCACCTCAGGGTAGTGCATCTTGTTTAGAGACATTTGAAATGTTTTAGAAAGCTGAGTGTAAATGGAAAACTTAAAAAGGCAGATTAGCTCTAGATAAACTCTTCAACAGAAGTTTGAGTTTGAAACTGGAGCAGGGTGGATTTAGAACATTAGGAGGAAGTTCTTCACAATGATGCTGGTGAAATAGTGGAAGGGGTTGCCTGGTGAAGTGGTGGAGGCCCCATCCCTGTAGACATTCGAGATCAGACTCAGTGTGGCCCTGAGTGACCTGATCTAGTTGAAGATGTCCCTGCTCACTGCAGGGGGGTTGGACAAGATGACCTTTGAAGGTCTTTTCCAACCTGGTGCGTGCCAGAGAAGCTACAAGGATGATCAGAGGGCTGGAGCACCTCTCTTATGAGGGCAGGCTGAGAGAGTTGGGGCTGTTCAGTTTGGAGAAGAGAAGGCTCCCAGGAGAGCTTATTGTGGCCATCCGCTGTCTGAAGGGGACGTACGAGAAAGCTGGGGAGGGACTTTTTAGGGTGTCAGGGAGTGATAGGACTGGAGGGGAATGGAGCAAAACTAGAAGTGGGGAGATTCAGATTGGATGTTAGGAAGAAGTTCTTCCCCATGAGGATGGTGAGACACTGGAACAGGTTGTCCAGGGAGGTGGGAGAAGCCTCATCCCTGGAGGTTTTTAAGGCCAGGCTGGATGTGGCTCTGATGTAACCTGATGTAGTGTGAGGTATAGGAGGTTGTAGCCAGGTGGGGGTTGGTCTCTTCTCCCATGCAACCAGTGGTAGAACAAGAGGACACAGTCTCAAGCTGCACCAGGGGAAGTTCAGGCTCGAGGTAAGGAGAAAGTTCTTCACAGAAAGAGTAATTGGCCATGGAATGTGCTGCCCAGGGAGGTGGTAGAGTCTCCGTCCCTGGAGGTGTTCAAAGAAAGCTTGGATGTGGCACTTGGAGACAGGGTTTACTTGTCAGGAGGTGTTAGGTAATAGGTTGGACTTGATGATCTCTGAGGTCTTTTCTATCCTGGTCAATTCTGTGTACCTGCCCATGGCAAGGGGGTTGGAGCTGGATGATCCTTGAGGTCCCTTCCAACCCTGACAATTCTGTTATTGGTTGTACCGATTCAGTCTCGAAGATTCTTTCATGCTTGTTTTTAGGGCATTTTAGATGTCAGTAACCACCTTCTGTTAGTGTAAAGTATTCTAGAGTCAATTTCTTTACCTCTGTAGGAAAAAGGTTAACTGAAATATCTCCAGATACTATTTTCAGGTGGTTTGGTTTTTTTTTTCTGGCATAAATTAACCACCAATGGCTGCATCGTGTGACACTTTTGCCACTTATTCAAGCTAGATTTGAGTGCCTTGCTTTATCAACCACAGAACTGCTCCTTAACTTTTTTTTCTAGTTTGCTATCAGGAGAAGTTGGAATGAATGCATGACTTACTTGGTGGGGAGACTTGGAAATAGCAAATTTAGCTTGGTTTCTTTAACCTGCAGTAGTGTACATTGGCTGGAGTAGATGAACTTCAAGCAGCTTGTGCAGAAGATGCAGTTTGAGTCTTCCTCCACTAAGAGCCACAAAACCCTTCAGCAGTATTTCCAACAGTCAGATTTCATAATCTGGCTACTGCTGGTTTCCTGTATAAAAGCTGGAACTTTTTGTTCATCTCATGAGTACAAAATATTTTTATGGAGCTAACCATGGGAAAGTGTAGTAGTTGCTCTAATGACTCTAACAGATCATAGAATCGTGGTTTGAGTTGGAAGGGACCTTAAAGATCATCTAGTTCCAAATCCCCTGCCATAATTTTATGACCCTGTGTTGCAGCAAGTTAGGAGGGCTTCTAGTGGTGAGGGAGTGATCAGTTAAAAATCCTTTCATTCCTCATCTGATTTATAAAGAAAACTCCTGCAGAAATTACGTCATGACTGTAAATCTTGCCCAGAAGCAGTGGGCTAATGGTAAATATTGCATAATTGGAGGTGTGGGATTTTGAGACATCACCAGAATGCCAGACTAGTGTTTGGTCATGAAAGACTACTTGTTTCACCTTGAGTGGGCAGAAAAATCAGGCAGCTTCAGTATAAAGTATGCTGCTCAAAAAACCCCCAAACCTAAGCAAAACAAAAAACAAACAAAAAAAAACCCCAACCCAAAAAAAATTATCCAGCAAATTTAAGCTCAAGTGAGAGATTCAAGAGTAGGAGGCATTTTCTTGTTGATTAGGTCTCTGGTGAAAACATTGTGTTCAGGCACAGAAGAGGGTGACGAGTAGAAAGGCTGCTGAGGAAAACAGCAGAGATGGTTCTTGGGCTGGAAGGTTTGTGCTGTGAAAGAATAAAACATCTCTGTTTTGTTTAAATAATCAGACTGAAGGAGATAATGTTCTGCTACATGTCAAGGGGACAGAATAATTTGTTTAAAAAGAAAAGACTTCTCAAACTGGGGAAGAAAAAATAGGATTGAAAGCCTCTGAAGGTGCCACATATAAAGCTGGTCTGAAAAAAACCCCATGTTTGTAGCAAGGGGGATGTGCAGCAAAGCAAAGGAGAACAAATGATTGCTGCTCAGTAAGGTGGTGTTCTCTGTTGCTGGATTGGTTTTGCTTTGCTTTTAATACACTTTTTAGAGCTGACTCTCAAGGCAGCTTCTCTGCTGTCTGGGCAGGAAAATCCTCCAGTGTTTACTCTGCTTTTCCATCCGTTCAGCCACCAGCAGTAAGGGGATGGTGAAGAGTGTGATGGCTTGGTGCCTCTGCAGAGGAGAGGCTGCATGCCGGAGCTCAGTTTTTTTCAGTGTGTGTTTACCAAAGTTTACTGCTCCAAGTTACAGAAGCCTTGTGCCAGAGGAGGAGGAAGGTTTCCTACAGGTATTTCTTCTGTTTGGTTTGTATCTCTGTTTTTATGGCCCTCAGTACAACTAGGCACATCAGTGATGAAGAAACTCTGTAGCTTGATAGAATCATAGAGTGTCAGGGGTTGGAGAGGAGCTCTAGAGATCAAGTCCAACCCTGTGTCAAAACAGGATCACCTAGGGCAGGTCACACAGGAACACATCCTGATGGGTCTTGAAAGTCTCTAGAGAAGGAGACTCCACAACCTCTCTGGGCAGCCTGCTCCAGAGCTCCATCACCCTTACCAGCTAAGAAGTTTTTCCCAATATTGAGGTGGACCTTCCTGTGTTCCAGTTGGTGTCCACTGACCCTCATCCTATTACAGGATACCACTGAAAAGAGCCTGGCCCCTGCTTCTTGAAACCTCTGCCTCTTCAGACATTTATAAACATTAATAAGATGATCTCTCAGGCTGCTCTTTTCCAGGCTAAACAGCCCCAGCCTGTCCTCATCAGACGTGTTCCAGTCCCTTCAGCGTCCTTGTAGCCTGTTGGACTGTCTCTGGTATATCCTTGGCCCTCCTGAACTGGGGAGCCCAGAACTGGACACAATACTCCAGATGTGGCCTTACCAGGGCAGAGCAGAGGTGGGAGGAGAACCTCCCTTGACCTTCTGGCCACACTCTTCTTAATGCACCCCAGGAGACCGTTTGCCGTCTTGACCACAGGGGCACATTGCTGTCCCTTGGATAACTTTGTTGACCAAGCAGAGTCAACACTGTGATGAGTTCCAGTATTAGGTCATCTGGGATGACTGCACCACGTGCTGGCATACACCAGGACCACAAGTGCTGGCTTCTGCTCCTAGTGATTCCATATATTACAATTGGCAAAACTGGCACAGGAGTAGTTGGCACAGTGATCTCAGGTAGAGAGTGAGGACAGGACATTTCGTGCTGGTGGAAACAAGATGTTAAGAAAAAGTAAATAGCCAGATTTGGCACAGAAGAAAATGTTCACAAATCCTTTCTTTTGTGACCTCAGTAGGTTAAATAACAGGCAAAAATGCAGTTGTCTATATGTGACCTTACTGGCAGAAGCCAGCACCCATTTTTTGTACGAACAGTAAATTTTCTCTTTCTAAAGGCAAGGTGTGACTTAGAATGCAGAGCTGCCTTAACTGTGTCCTGTCTGTCATCCTGGGGAGAACAATGCTATGAAATCAGTCAGGTTTCAGTTAGGTTTTGTGTGAGCTGTCAGATCACCCAGGGAATAACTGGCAAGAGCAATCCCTGCCATTACAGTGCTTCCATTCAACATGGAACACTCATCACACTGAGTGATTAACAGCAGAATTTAACTGAGCTGATACAAATGTGAGCTCAGGAGCCTGTTAATGTCAGGTGTGCTCTTTCAGAGCCATTCAAATGTGCTGCTGTTCAAATTTACAGGCTCTTGGCAATGGAGGTTATCATTAATCTAATGAAATCCAGCTCACCAGGGAGCACTACTAAAGCTGTGAGTCATGCATTTGGTATGTTCTATCACTTAGCTTGTGGTGATGCTCTGATACTTCTAAGACAATTTCTGTATGAAGTAATAGCTTGAGAAAACATAATTTTTATGTGAAATACTGGCTGGGTCAAGTGTCAGAAGTGTAACTTCACAGTGCAGAAGAAGAAAGGAATGTGTTTTGAATCCAGACAGCTTTTGCAGAAGCTGAGCAACACATTCAACAGTGTCAAAGTCTTGAAGAGTCAACCTCTTGTTGCAGAAACGTGGAACAAGCAAGGAAAAGTCTGCAAACCAGCTTGCTTAGAGTATTCTTCATTTCTCCTCCTGATAGCATCACGATAGCAGTTCCAAATGAAGCAGTTTATTAGCCAGGCTGGTTAGTTGGAAGCTAGTGTAGCAAAGGTTGGCTGACAGTTGCAGAGCCCATTGTTGGCAGAGACATTCCCACTGGATCCAGTAGATTGTGGATTAGGTCACATCAAATGACAATAATGTGCAGATCTGGTCACAGGCTTACTTTTGATAATGGTTTCTTATGGTTTTCATGTCCTTCCAAAAGTTTGCCTAACAGTCTAAGAAGATCTCTTTTAGACCCTAACATTAAATCAAAAATCTTTCTCCTTTAAATGATCCTTTATTCCAGCTTCCTGATAGGGATGTGATTATCTTTTAAAACCATTATGTTCTTGGGAGATGTTTTTGATTTAATATCAAAGCCAGTTTTAAAACTGCTGTCTTAAACCCCATGTACTTAGGATGTGTCTAGCTGCTATCACTGAAAGGTTAATTCTGATATAGATGATTCCATTAGATTTCTACAATGCTTGTTCATGGGATGGTTGACAAGGTTACCAAATGTATCCTGCCAGTGTTCCATATTTTTTAGCACTCTGTGTTACTGGATCACCTAGCAGTGCAGATGGGATGCTGATGGCATCTTAGACACAGTCATATTTTCACTAAATTAACAGAAAATACTGACTGCTGGGGGTAGATTGATTACTCCTGATTCAGCATGAAACCAGCACCACATACCATGGGTTTTCTGGTACATAACCCTCAAACTACATGTATTCTTTCTTCTCTCCTCTCCCTTCTTTCCTCCCTCCCTCCTTTCCTGCCCTCCCTTCTTCT
>VXBD01005868.1:55400-124311 GCA_013399975.1 Indicator maculatus
CTCTCCCCTCCCTTCTTTCCCCCCCCCTTCTTTTTCCCACCTCCCTTCCTCCTCCCCTAATCCTCCCAGCTTCCCCTCTGTTTTATGCTCTTCTCACCTGAGTTAATTAATTCTAACAAACCTGACCTTGAAGGTTGGCTTTGCTTTCCCTTCTGCTTTTGATGTTCTATCACTGAGGCTAGTGCACAAGACTTTGAAGTTCAAGGAAGTCTGGTTGGTTCTCTCAGTAGTATGCCAAAACCTTTCCAAGCAAACAGCAATTCCAGTGAGCCAGTTATTTATAGATCCATGTATCTGTGCACCACCTTGTTTGCAGTAAATGACAGTTTGTAAATGCTACCAGTTGGCAATTTATGTACTCTAGAGGGTGCTGCTCCTCTAAGTGATGAAAACACTCTAGCCCTCTTGCAGTAAACTGGCACCATAGTTACCTTTGAGCATCCAATCCTATTGATGGGATTGATCACTAGTTCCCAGATCACTGTTTGGGCATGCCCAGAAAGGAGTGTTCAGAAGGGCCTGGTTCCTGTGCACATGATGCTCTTTGTACTGAAACCAGACTATGATTGCAAAGTTCAAAAGATGTGCAGACATGGCACTTCAGGGCATGGCTTAATGGCCATGGTGCTGTCGGGTTGATGGTTGCACTTAGTGATCTTAAAGATCTTTTTCAATTGAAGCAGTTCCTTATGAGGAGAGTCTGAGGGAGCTGGGGCTCTTTAGTTTGGAGAGGAGACTGAGGAGTGAACTTGTTAACATTTATAAATATGTAAAGGGTGAGTGCCAAGAGGATGGAGCCAGGCTCTTCTTGGTGATGCCCAGTGGAAGTTGAGGCATAGGAAGATCCATGGAAATACAAGGGAATTTTTTTTTCCCTGTGAGGGTGACAGAACACAGGAACAGGCTGTGCAGGGGGGTTGTGGAGTCTCCCTCTCTGGAGGTATTCAAGACCCACCTGGATGTGTTCTTGTGTGATCTGCTTTAGGTGATCCTGCTTTGGCAGGGGGGTTGGACTGGATGAGCTTTCGAGGCCCCTTCCAGCCCCTAACCTTCTCTGATTGTAATTCTGTGTGATTCCAAGTGCAAATTGCAGTGTTTTAGTGTAGGCAGTGATGTAAGAATAGGAAACTTACAACGTGAATGATTCTTTGGAGGACTGGACCCTACACATTTGCTGGATGCATGCTTTTGACTTTAGTATAAGCTATTACCGATAAGTTCATCATCATGGTGTTAAAGAATGCAAACTAAAGTCATATAAACCTGTTGCATCCTAGCAAAGGATTTTGCTGTTGATTGTGCTGCCAGTCAAAAGCAGCATCAGGTTTAATGCTCTCTTCATTTATTTGAAATGAAGCCACATTGGTTTCAAGATACTGCAGAAATGTATGCAGATGCTGTGTACTTCAAGGGGAAAATATTTCAGGACTTCTTTTTAGATTTGAAACAGTTTTAGTGATTAATGTTTCATCCATTGTCCTTGCCTGAGGTCAGCAAGTAGTGTGAGGCCCAATCTACAGCAACTGCATATTCTAGAATTGGTTAATTTTAGATGTTCAAGGAATTGATCCAGAAAAAATTAATTGTGAAAGAGGAGCTGCATAAACATTCCACCTGCTTAAAAGAAGATTCTGACTGTAAAAGGACATGTAATTAACTCCAGCAGGCAGCATTCGTATCAGCAGCTGTCCATTTTCTTTAGGCTTTGGCAAAGCAACTGTTTGCACAGTGAGTTCCAGATGAGTGATGCTGCTGCTTTCTTTCCATCTCTTCCCTACATACAAAGCAAGAAAGCATCCAGAGTGGGCAGCCAGGTGCTACCTGAACATTTCTTTTGTTAACTTTGATCATGCTGATAGCTGACCTCACACTGCTCAAATGCCTTGCCCAGAGATCTTGGCCTTGGAAGCATCAATTCCTCCATGGAGGGGCTCCAAGAGTTGGTGTATCACAGTACATTAGAGGTTGGAAGGGACCTCCAGAGATGATCAGGTCCAACCCCCCCACCAGAGCAGCATCACCCAGGGTAGTCTGCACAGGAATGCATCCAGGTGGGGTTTGAAAGAGAAGGAGACTCCACAACCTCTCTGGGCAGCCTGTTCCAGGATTCTATCACCCTCACTTAAAGAAGTTTCTCCTCATGTTGAGCTGAAATCTTCTATGTACCTGTTGTTCCTTGGCTTATTACTGTGAACTACTGAAAAGAGCCTGGCCCCCTCCACTTGACATCCACCCCTCAGCTATTGATAGACATTGATCAGATCCCCTCTCAGCCTTCTCTTCTCCAGACTAAACAGCCCCAGGGCTCTCAGTCTCTCTTCACAGGGGAGATGCTCAAGTTCCCTAAGCATCCTTGTGGCTCTCCCTTGGACTGTCTCTAACAGGTCTCTGTCTCTCTTGACCTGGGGAGCCTAAAACTGGACACAGTATTGCAGGTGTGGTCTCACCAGGGCAGAGTAGAGAGGGAGAAGAACCTTCCTATACCTGCTGGCCATACATCTTGATGCACCCCAGGATCCCATTAGCCCTGTTGGCCACAAGAGCACATTGTTGTCCCATGGAGAACTTGCTGTCCACCAGCACTCCAAGGTCTTTCTCTGTGGAGCTGCTTTCCAGGAGGGCAGCTCCTAACCTGTGCTGGTGCCTGTGAATGGGTACTCCAAGCTCACTACTGAGAGTAACAAGGCATAACAGGAATTCCAAACTACAATTCAGTGGGATTCTGTAAATCAATACCCTGAAGGAATTTTGTCCTCCCCATTTTCCCTTACTTGAAAAGGTAATAATTTAGGCATATAACAAATGTCTTTATGATAGAATTGTGTATTTCTCACATTGCAAATGGGAAGGAATTCAAGCAGGGCATGATTCCTAGGTACAGTAAATGAAATGAACACTAGGCTCTGTTTCACAGCAGACTCAGGCTAAGAATTCTTTAAAGGTTTGTTCTGATCTAGTGTCAGGTGTCCCTGCCCATGGCAGGGGGGTTGGAGCTGGATGATCCTTGAGGTCCCTTCCCACCCTAACAATTCTGTGATTCTGAAATGACAGAGTTGTGGCTTCTTGCTGTAACTTTTTTTTTTTCCCCTCAGAGATATCCAGATAAAATCTTGCCATTTGTGGCTGAACATTTGGAGACTATTATTGACAATTATCCATTTCACTAAGAGTTGTTTGCTAGGGCTACTTGGGAATCCTGCCGAACGATCCCATGTCATGTTTGTTTCCAGGCCTCCGATTGCTTCATTTCAGGACTAAACATGACTGTTTATTTTCAGAGCTGAAGTCATTTGTTGAAATGTGAGTCATGCCAGAGTTTAGTTGTTTACACTGAACAATATGTGCAGTGGACTTAGCACTGAAAAATCACAGAGCTGCTCTTTGGGGTTTCCTGGTTTCGTTTCTTCTCTTTAAGAAGGAAGCAGTTTTGGTGATGGTGGTGAGGGGAAGCACTGTGGAAGGATGGATATCTCTGTATGGTCAGGTTACCATCCTGCTTTGAAGAAACTGAGTATTGATCTAAGCTTGATGTTCAGTGTTTAAGAGGCAGCTTCTTAAAATAATATTTATTCTTAAATATTATTTATTCTTAAATGTGATTACTTCTTAAATCTAATCTTAAAATAACATTGTCTCATGTGGCAAACATAATTCTGGCTAAATTATATTTGTGCTATGTGGTGTCCAGTAATACGTTTACCTCACCTATTGCTGCATCAGAGCTAAGATCTATGATGTCATCCGGTTCCCAGTGAAATTCAACAATAACATTACTGTTCAATCTGTGGGGATCAGAATTGCAGCTGGAAGTGTTTTGAAGCAATAAATCTTAGGTTTTCCAAGAGACATTTCAGTTATCAGCTGTTACAAATGGACTGCTTATTCCTGAGGTAGATGTGGTGCTACCTGTGAACACAACTTTCCTCTCTGGTCTGGTTTTTGTGGACTTCTCAAGGGTAATAGAGATATCCTGGGTTTTCCTGCACCTATCAGATTAACATGGTCCAGCTGATTCTTCAACAAAAGCAACATTATTAAACTAAACTTTTAGCTGATCAGCTTCAAAAATTTCAGGTGGTGATTTTCAAATTCTTCAGATGGAATTTCATCACAAGTTCAGGAAGAAAAACAAGTGATTAATAGTATTTCTTTAAGTTAGACTTGTGATGTTGGCTATTTCATGTCTGTATTTGTTGTCTGTAAAAATATTTGATAACATTGCACTGCATGCATCTCCTGAAAAAAAAACACGAAGGACCTCAAACTTCATATCTCATGTGTATTTTGTAGAATCATAGAATTGTCAGGTTTGGAAGGGACTTCAAGCATCATCTAGTTCCAACCCCCCTGCCATGGGCAGCAACACCTCACATGAGATCAGGCTGCTCAGAGCCACATCCAGCCTGGCTGCAAAAACCTCCAGGGATGAGGCTTCTACCACCTCCCTGGGCAACCTGTGCCAGTCTCTCACCACCCTCATGGAGAAGAACTTCTTCCTAACATCCAATCTGAATCTACCCATTTCTAGTTTTGCTCCATTCCCCCCCCAGTCCTATCACTCCCTGACACCCTACAAAGTCCCTCCCCAGCTTTCTTGTAGCCCCCTTCAGATACTGGAAGGCCACAATAAAGTCTCCTCAGACCCTTCTTTTCTTCAGAGAGAACAGCCCCAACTCTCTCAGTTTGCTCTCATAGCAGAGGAGTTCCAGCCCTCTGATCATCCTCTGGCCCTTCTCTGGACACATTCCAGCACCTCCAGATCTTTCCTGTACTAGAGGCTCCAGAACTGGATGCAGTACCCCAAGTGGACTCTCACCAGAGTGGAACATTGGGGGAGAATCACCTCCCTCAACCTGCTGGCTGTGCTTTGCTTGATGCAGCCCAGGCTCTGGTTGGTTTTCTGGGCTGCAAATGCACACTGCTGGCTCCTGTTGAGCTTCTCATCCACCAGCACTCCCAAGTCCTTTTCTCCAGGTCTGCTCTCAAGCCAGTCCCTGCCCAGCCTGTATCAATGCTTGGGATTGCCCTGACCCAGATGCAGGACCTTGCATTTGGTCTTGTTGAACCTCAGGAGGTTGTCATGGGCCCAGCTCTGTGGCCTGTCAGGGTCGCTCTGGATGGATCCTTTCTTGTCAGCGTGTCAGCTGCACCACACAGCTTGGTGTCACCAGTGAACTTGCTGAGAGTGCCTCAATGCTGCTGTCCATGGCACCAACAAAGATGTTAAGTAAGACTGGTCCCAGTACTGACCCCTGAGGGACTCCGCTTGTCAGGGATCAGGGATCTTTATTATAAGAAGCCAGTAATGCAAATTCTTTCTTCATTGTTGACTTCTTACCAATTGCATCTTCATACAGAATGAATTGCTGAGGAATATTTCAGCGTGCCATTCCAGGGTACACACTTCCTTTTCTACCATCCATTATTCATACTGCTGAAGACATCCTGGAAAAACATGTTGCCAAAGGAAGTGTTTCTTCCACTATTGAAATCAATAGTGAAACTCTTCAGGACCTCAGAGGAATGAGGATTTTCCAGCAGCAAAAACAGGCTATTTCAATGTGCAGTATAAATTGCTTTCACTGAGGAGGTAGATTTAGTTTAACAGCAGTGTTTTGTCAGGTGCTGAAAATGGACAAAGTAACCTTTTTGAACACTTGAAATGATGTTGTGTGGTGTTCTGGTTTTGGATTACACAACAGAATTTTGTTTGCAGGTGATAAAAGTGGGAAATATATTCTAAGCTTTGACTTGCTGAGCTAAGAAGGTGCAGAGGAATTGATACTGTGGCTCTTCTCCAGCTTCAGAGTGTTAGAGTGCTTCCCTTTTATCAACAAATATGTTTTAGTTTTTTTTCATTCACTTTTCATTCATCTGCTCCAAAGCAGATACCTGCAGCCTAAGGCATGCAACTGACAGATTCCTGGAAGAACATCTACTTGTTAGGCCTTGGGAGAGTCAATCATTGAATTCAGTCCTGTTTTATCATGCATAATAATTGCTTGTAAAATCTCCTTCATATGAATTAGAATGTCTCTGGTTATAGTCTAGAAAAAGTAAAATTGATTAGTAAATCAATCAGAGAGCCATCAGTGGGGACCTGGACAAGCTGGAGAAATGGGATTGTGTGAAACTAATGAGTTCAATAAGGTCAAGTGCATGGTCCTGCACCTGGTTGGGACAGGGGGATGAAGGACTGGAGGGCAGCCCTGTGGAGAAGGACTGGGGGGTGCTGGTGGGTGAAAAGCTGGACACTGGGCTGATCCCCTGCAGCATGGGCAGGGAGGGGATTCTGCCCCCTGCAGTGCTGGGGCTGGAGTCCTCAGCACAGACAGGGACCTGTTGGATCAAGGCCTGAGGAGTCCATAGCCATGCTGGAAGCCCTCTGCTGTGAGGCCAGGCTGAGAGAGTTGGGCTTGTTCAGCCTGGAGAAAAGAAGGTTCCAGGGAGACCTTCTGGTGGCCTCTCAGTACTTACAAGGAGCTGAGCAGAAAACTGGGGACAGAATTCTGAGCAGGGCCTGTTGTGACAGGACAAGGGGTGATGGGCTAAACAAAAGGAGGGAGATTCAGACTAGGGAGAAGGATGAAGTTTTTTGCACTGTGGGTGGTGAGACCCTCAACCAGGTCTGGGTTAGTTTTAAAGGCTACTTCCAATCCAAACTGTCTGTGAGTGTGTGATATCTGGTGACAGCAGCCTGCAGTACCTCTGATACTTTCTTTAAAAGCAATTTAAGGTTTGTAAGCATCGTGTTTCCAGGAAGCCAGTTGTGCTGGTTTGAGGGCAGACAAGATCCTCTCTTGCCCTGAGAGGGACAAAAGCATGACACTCACACAAACGGATTGAAGAGTGAGGGGAAGTTTAAATGGAAAAAAAAAAGCAATTGGTGAAACTACAAAAACTACAAGCATAGTGGCAAAGATATCCCAAAGCATACAGAGTCCTTTACACAACACTGAAAGGCCTCCCACCTCTTCCCTTCTCCACACCTGAGGGTCTACCCAACCCCCCAGAGGGGCTCACTCTTCCCCCCACTGCCAGGCTAGTCTCATGGGGGCCTGGTCTGAGACTGCCTCCTCCCTCTCCTCCTGGCATTAGGCCTAGACAGGTCTGAGAGGCCATGAGCTACTCCCTCACCGTTACCTGATAGGGAAGCATTTCCCACAGGAGCAGAGAGGGAAGAAAGAGGGAGAGAATGACTTTGCAGATGGATTTATATGGTGCAGGATTTCTGGGTAGAAATAGGCTGTTTCCTGTGTCCACCTTATGGGGTTGGACACTCAGGGCACCAGCCAGCTTATGTGGCTGTGACAGGAGGCACCCAGCCTGAACTGCCACAGCAGTGCTTGTAAATAAAGTGGTTAAAGCCTACCAGGAGTGCTTGTAAATAAAGTGGTTAAAGCCTACCACGAGTGCTTGTAAATAAAGTGGTTAAAGCCTACCAGGAGTCCTTGGGAGGAAGTTGTTCATGGTGGAATGAATTTCCACTTGTGTTGTTCCTTTTACCCAGAGCACGATATGTCTTTTTGTTAATAACTAATTGTGAGATGTGCATTTCAGTGTACACCAGCCTTCACTTTTGTGCTGGAAATCACAGAATTAGAACCACAGAAATATTCAGGTTGGAAAAGACCCTCAGGATCACCAAGTCCAACTGATAATCCTACTCTATAAGGCTCACCCCTAAACCATAGCCCCAAGCACCACCTCCAAACCACCTTTAAACACATCCAGGGTTGGTGACTCCACCACCTCCCTGGGCAGCACATTCCAATTCCTGACCATTCTTGCTCTGAAAAAATTTTCCTAATGTTCAGTCTAAACGTACCCAGGGGCAGCTTGAGGTCATTCCCTCTTGTTCTGTCACTAATTACCTGGGAGAAGAGACCAGCACCAGTCTCTCCACAACCTCCTTTCAGGTAGTTGTAGACAGCCAGGAGGTCTCCCCTCAGCCTCCTCTGTTTCATCCCCAGCTCCTTCAGTTGCTCTTCATCAAATTTATTCTCCAGGCCCTTGGCAAGCTTCCTTGCCCTCCTCTGCACTCACTCCAGCACATTATGGTTTTTATCGGAAATGGGTCAAGAAGTGTCTGGAGGGCCGGGCACAGAGAGTGGCGGTGAACAATGCCACATCCAGTTGGCGGCCAGTCACTAGTGGTGTCCCCCAGGGATCGGTGCTGGGCCCCTCTTCAATATCTTTATTAATGATCTGGATGAGGGGATTGAGGCCATCATCAGGAAGTTTGCAGATGACACCAAGTTAGGAGCAGGTGTTGATCTGTTGGAGGGTAGGAGGGCCCTGCAGCAGGACCTTGGCAGGCTGGATGGGTGGGCAGAGGCCAGTGGGATGAGATTTAACAAGGCTAAGTGCAAGGTTCTACACTTTGGCCACGACAAACCCAAGCAGCACTACAGGCTGGGCACAGAGTGGCTGAGAGCAGCCAGGTAGAAAGGGACCTGGGGGTGCTGGTTGATAGTAGCTGAACATGAGCCAGCAGTGTTCCCAGGCAGCCAGGCCTGGATCAGGAATAGTGTAGCCAGCAGGACAAGGGAGGTTATTCTGCCCTGTGCTCAGCACTGCTCAGGCCACACCTTGAGTGCTGTGTCCAGTTCTGGGCTCCTCAGTTCAAGAGAGATGTTGAGGTACTGGAAGGTGTCCAGAGAAGGGCAGCAAAGCTGGGGAGGGGTCTGGAGCACAGCCCTGTGAGGAAAGGCTGAAGGAGCTGGGGGTGTTCAGCCTGGAGAAGAGGAGGCTCAGGGGAGACCTCATTGCTGTCTACAACTACCTGAAGGGAGGTTGTAGCCATGTGGGGGTTGGTCCCTTTCCCAGGCAATCAGCAGCAGAAGGAGGGGACAGAGTCTCAAGTCGTGCCAGGGGAGGTTTAGGCTGGATGTTAGGAGGAAGTTCCTCACAGAGAGATTTGCCACTGGGATGTGCTGCCCAGGGAGGTGGTGGAGTCACCATCCCTGGAGATATTCAAGAGACTGAATGAGGCACTCAGTGCCATGGTCTGGTTGATTGGATAGGCCTGGGTGATAGGTTGGACTGGATGACCTTGGAGGTCTCTTCCAACCTGGTTGATTCTATGGTTCTATGATATTGAAGGAAAAAGAATGGTGTGTAAGTGGCAGATAGATTTAATTAGTATATTTGTGTGTTTTCAAAACCCTGAAGGCATACAGAAGGGTTTTATGTTGGTACTGATTCTAGAGACACATCGCTTTGATTTTTGTCTCTTCCCTTTTTCTTGCAGGGCCAAGGCTTTTCGTGGAAAAAAGGTCCATGGAGAATACGACATAAAAGTGGAACAGGTAATTAAATGACTTAATCTGGATGTTATTTTTGTATATGTGTATTTATATTAGTGCATATATATATATATACATACGTATTATATATGTACACACACACAGAGGATTACAGGATGTTAGGAGTTGGAAGGGACCTCTGGAGATCATCCAGTCCAACCCCCCTGACAGAGCAGGACCATAGAATCCAGCATGGGTCACACAGGAACACATCCAGATGGGTCTTGAAAGTCTCCAGAGAAGGATATTCCACAATCTCTCTAGGGAACCTGTTCCAGTGCTCTGTGACCCTCACAGTACTCACAGTAAAGAAGTTCCTACTTGTGTTGAGGAGGAACCTCCTATGCTATAGTTTATATCCGTTGCCCCTTGTCCTATCACAGAGTGCAACTGAGCAGAGCCTGTCCTCTCCCACTTGACCCCCAGCCCTCAGATGTTTATAACCATTTATTAAATCCCCCCTCAGTCATATTTTCTCCAGACTAAAAAGCCCCAGGGCTCTCAGCCTCACACAAACCTCCCAGGAGGGATTTAAAAGATGTGCAGACATGTTGCTGAGGGACATGGGTTAGTGATGACCTGGCAGTCCAGCAGTGCTGGGTTAATGGTTGGTCTCTTTGATCTTAAGGGTCTTTTCCAGCAGAAATGTTTCTATACATACATGTTCAGGTCCTTGGTACTTAAAATAACCTGACAAATTTAAACAGATTTCATCTTAACCTGGCTCTTTTTAGAGGACTCTGACCATAATTTGCCCAACATGTATTGAAAAGTTACTGCTTAGAGATAGAATTTCCCAGACCCTCCATGATTTGCATGTTGTGTTTCTGTAGCACTAATTCCTTCCCTTAAGAACATACCCACTCTGGCTGCTGTGCTAGCATCTGGGTTCTTTAAAACCAGCCTGAATAAATGTGGAGATTGAATCACAGAATGTCAGGGGCTGGAAGGGACCTCGAAAGATCATCCAGTCCAACCCCCCTGCCAGAGCAGGATGAGCAGGATCACCTACAGCAGATCAGACAGAAATGCATCCAGGCAGGTTTTGAATATCTCCAGAGAGGGAGACTCCACAACTCCCCTGGGCAGCCTGTTCCAGTGTTCTCTCACCCTCACAGTGAAAAAATTTTCTCTCATATTTCCATGGAACTTCCTTTGCCTCAACTTCCACCATTGCCCCTATTCAGGGTGCATTAGAATTGTGGCTGTTCTATTTGAGTTAGGTATCTGAAACTGGAGAAGTAAGTAAGTCTTTTTACTGCTTCTCACTCTTGGATTCTACATATAGATGGTGCTGCAAGACATTTCAGTACTTGAACTGAATTGTTTTGTCATTAGAATTTCAAAGAGTGAGGGAGAAGGAGCCCTGATGGTGTGGATTCAGCTTGTCTGAATTCGCTGTGATAGTGCAGCATCCAGCTTTGCTCCGCTCTTTGCACCACTGAATATCTGCTGCTGTCCTTGGCTTGCAGACATGGAGAGCTGTGCCAGGGATCCTCAAGACTATTGAGGGGGAGATGGGCAAAAGAAGACAAGATGTTCTGTCCCCAAATACCATTCACACCTGGATCAAACCATGCAGTTGGCATCACATATGTGGTCTCTTTAACAAAACCTCTGTGCACGCCAGGATTCCCTTCACAGGGTCCTTGTAAGACCAGAACCTCTCTTAATCAGGAAGAGACTGAAACTTGCTGAACCCTGCTAATCGCTTTGTAATGTGTCAGCACTGCCACAGCTATATACAGAGTTATTAACTGTTTTAATGTTCTTTTGCTAATAGCAGAGAGCAGTCTTTTTTTTTTTACACGGCTTACTGTGACCTAGCTTAACATACAACATTTTCCATCATCTACTAAGCTTTTAAACTACAAAATCTGTATTGTGAATCCCTGTAACTTATTATTTAGAAATATCTGCTGTCAGTCTCAGCTTAAATAGATCTTAAATGATTCTTTAAACCTGTCAGCACTGACACAAATATTTCAGGCTCTCACCACTTGTGCTCATTTTATAACAGTATTAAAACTGACCTTTGTGTTTCTAGCATTGAAACCCTGCTCCAAAAATGCGTAGAAGTCTGTGGGCTTGAATGGAGAGCCCTCCATGCTTTGAATCAAACACATACTTAAGCTGTTGAGTTAGAGTGGAGGTTAGAGGAGTCCACATTTAGAAACAGAATTGTTTTGGTTGGAAAAGACCTCTAAGATCATCAAGTTCAGCTGTCAACCCAACACCGTGGCCACCAACCCATGTCCCAAAGTGCCATCTCCACACATTTCTTGAGCAATTCCAGGTATGGTGACTCCACCACCTCCCTGGGCAGCCTCTTCCAATGCCTGACCACTCTTGCAGCAAAGTAGCTTTTCTTAATACCCAACCTAAACCTCCCCTGGCACAATTTTAGGGTATTTCCTCATGTTCTGTGGCCTGATACTAGACAGAGGAGACCAATTCCCATCTGACTCCAACCTCCTTTCAGGGAGTTGTAAACAGTAATGTGGTCTCCCCTCAACCTTCCCTTCTCCAGACTAAACAGTCCCAGTTCCCTCAGCTGCTCCTCCCCAGCTGTGTTCTCCAGACCCTTCACCAGCTTTGCTGCCCTTCTCTGGACATGCTCCAGCCCCTCAATGTCCTTCTTGTAGTGAGAGACCCAAAACTGAAGCCAGTATTGAAGGTGTGGCCTCACCAGTGCCGAGTACAGGGGCACAATCACTGCCCTGCTCCTGCTGGCCACACTTGCCTTTCCTGATCAGTGAATTCTGAAAGCATTGCACAGATTTCACTAAGGGAGACTTCCAGTGATACCAGGATTCTCAGGAGGAGACTGATGGGAATTTTGACACTCTCTATTCTGTGTTAGTGTCTGGGATAGCAAAGATGCTTTCATGTATCCACCAGAAGACAGCTGGCTGCATTTCAATTATTCTGCTGTGTAATGTTATTGTAAAGTGCCTTGAGAGCCTGAGCTGATGAAAGACTGGGGATAAACGAAAAACATCCTGTCCTTTCCTTTCAAATAACTGTAGATTCAGAGTATGGAAGTGATTCCTTTGGAAATTCCACAGTTCCAGTCTGAGAAGGTCCTTTTGAAAAACATCTTTCTTTGTGGATTTTGTGAGGCAATTGTTTAGTAGCCCCAGGTCTTTTTAAACTAGCAGAGTAAGTGCACACAAAGGAAATAGAAAAGAGTCTGTATATGAAAAGACACAAACAAAACAAGAAAATATTCTATTTATCATAGTTATTTTGGCACTACTTTTGCACTGTTCCCTGCAAAACTTTAGGCCGTTTTGGCTGAGTATTAATTTTGTTTTCATCTTTGTGCTAAGAGCATACAAAGCAAAAATAAAATCTCTGCACTGTGCAGACCTGGATGAGAAATACTTCCTCCTTGCCTCTTTTTCATAAAGTTTTTTTTTTACTTTTTTGCTCTTTGGAATAGAATTTATTCAAATGTAATCAGAGGATATTAGGGGTTGAAAGGGAGCTCTGGAGATCGAGTCCACCCCCCCTGTGCCAGAGCAGGACTGTAGACTCTAGTGCAGGTTGCACAGGAACCTGCACTAGAGAGGCTGAGGGAGCTGGGACTGTTTAGCCTGGAGAAGAGGAGGCTCAGGGGTGACGTCATTGCTGTCTACAACTGCCTGAAGGGAGGTTGTAGCCAGGAGGGGTTTGGTCTCTTCTCTCAGGCAACCAGCACCAGAACAAGAGGACACAGTCTCAAGCTGCGCCAGGGGAGGTTTAGGCTGGAGGTGAGGAGAAAGTTCTTCCCAGAGAGAGTGGTTGGCCATTGGAATGTGCTGCCCAGGGAGGTGGTGGAGTCACCATCCCTGGAGGTGTTCAAGAGGGGATTGGACGTGGCACTTGGTGCCATGGTTTAGATAGGCATGAGGTTTAGGGTGACAGGTTGGACTCGATGATCTTTGAGGTCTCTTCCAACCTTCTTGATTCTATGATTCTATGAATGCATCCAGACAGGGCTTGAAAGTTTTCAGAAAAGGAGACTCCACAGCCTCTGTGAGCCTTATAGTAAGCCCTGTATAAGTAAGCATTACTGTTAGCTCTTCCTCATGTTGAGGTGGAACTTCCTGTGCTATAGCTTACATCCATTGCCCCTTGTCCTGTCACAGGGTGCCAGTGAGAAGAGCCTGTCCCTTCCTTCCTGACCACCAACCCTCAGATATTTACAGGCATTTATAGATCCCCTCTCAGTCTTCTCCTTTCCAGCCCCAGGTCTCTCAGCCTTTCCTCATAAGGCAGTGCTCCAGTCCCATTGTCATTCTTGTAGTCCTCTGTGTCATACATAGCAGATGCTATTGGATTAGCATGCTCGTGGTATTCATTATGTTCCCAGTGTTTGTTGTCAGCAGTTACTAGTCCTTAAAAGAAGGGACTTGGGGAAATGAAGGTAAAATAAAGCAGGCTGGCTAATGTGAGTCTTCTTTTCATAGGCAGAATTTTCAGAAATCAACTTGATAGCCCACGCTGACGGCAACTACGCAGTCGATGTCCAAGTGTTTCGAAATGGCACTAAAGTTGTCAGGTAAGAGAAGCCAAAGAGATAACAGCAAAAAGCAATGAATGGCTTAATGCATGGATGTGAAAGACACTCAACGATCTTGTGCATGTGTGTGATGGGGATTTTGACATCCAGCACACCTCAGTCATGGCTATCAAGGGTTAGGAAATGAAATATCCAATCAGTCCGGTTTCTGATGGGAAGGAAAGCCCTCGAGGTTTTCATCACACAGAAGATGGATTTGATGAAGATAGGAATGAAGTATGGTACAAAGAATACATGACTGGGAGCTAGGGTTATTGATTTGGGGCTTCTCCTTGCTTCAGGGATAAAGAGAGTTGTGATGACCTGTGCATACCAGTCCTTTCCTGATGAGCAATGTTTATTTCCACTGATGAATATTTTCTGTTGAAAGAGGCTAAGTCGCAGCATTTCTCTCAGGGCAGTTCCTGGAACATCACTGTCTGACAGATTTTACTTTAAAAGCCTGAGATTTCTCAATAGGCTATTGGGTCCAAAAAGAAGGGTTATTCAAATTGAAGGCAGGGTAATTTTACCTTGGTTTTCAGTGAGCACTTCAACAGCCTTGCAAATGTAAGGGGAGGATACAGGGGCGTGTTTGGGCGAAGAAAAAACCTTAAATAGGTATTAAATGATTTTCAGGCAAACCTACTTCTTATCTAATTTGTGGGAATTACTCCTATTTTGGCTAGTGTAGTTAATTAGGATTTAAGTGTAGCAGTTGTTTCGTTGCACAATTGCGTGGATCAAGCCATTAAGAGTGGTTGTTTACTATTTCTGGTTATCTTTAGGCAAGAGAAATAGTTGAGGGAGCTGGACAGCATGCAGCATATCTTGGATCTTTGTGGCTTTGCACAACATCTGTCCAAATAAAAAGATTTGAGAATTTCTATTTAGTTGTATTAAAAAAAAAATCAGGAAAGAAAGATTGAAAATAAATATCCTTTATGCTTTAAAACTCACAACTGTTTAATCTCTTGTGTGTTCTAAAAATACTGCAGCTTAATACAACAACCACTTATGCCAAAAGCAGAAGATTATTTGCTTTAGAAAAATAACAGATTTGATATTTTTTTGGGGGGGTTGGTTTTGTCCTTTGTTTATTTGTTGGTTTGTTTTTTTTTTTTCTTCTCCAGTGAGATAAGTTTTGGAGCCAGGAAATCTTGATCCTGCTCCTTAGCGGCTTTTCTGTAGATAATTTTCCAAACAGAACAAAAATATTGAGGCCAAGATAGCATCAGAGCATGTCAGTGCTCAATGTGAGTTGGGAACCTCCAGAAGACAGCATCTGCAAAGATGGGTATTTGCAGTTCGTGATAAAACTTGGTCAAACTGATGCCAAGAAACGGAATCATCTTGTTGTGTGGTCAGCTAACTTTGATAGTGAGATGGCACAGGGTTTTATAAAATTATTGGGTTAATAGTAATTTATTTAATGTGATAGAGCTACTGCCTGAAGTTGATAAGCTCACTCTTAATCTTTGTGAGATGTCTACTGCTTAATAGCTGTCTAAACATGAGCCAGTGTGTGACCAGGTGACCAGGAAGGCCACCAGTATCCTGGTCTGGATCAGCAATAGGGTGGTCAGCAGGACTAAGGCAGTGATTGTGCCTCTGTACTGGGCACTGGTGGTGCTGCACCTTGAGTACTGTTTTGGGGCCCTCACTACAAGAAGGATATTGAGATACTAAAGCAGGTCCAGAGAAGGGCAGTGAAGCTGGTGAAGGGTTTGAGAAACAGGGCTGGTGAGGAGAGGCTGAGGGAACTGCGACTGTTTAATCTGGAGAAAGGAAGAATGAGGGAAGAGCTCATTGCTCTCTACAACTCCCTGGAAGAAAGTTGGAGTGAAGTGGAGGTTGCTCTCTTCTTGCAAGGAAGAAGTGATGGGATCAGGAAACAGCCTCAAGTTGCAGCAAGGGAGGTTTAGGTTGGACATTAGGAAAAATGTCTTCTCCAAAAGGATTGTCAAGCCCTGATCCAGGCTGCCCAGGGCACTCCATTCCTGGAGGCATTTCAAAGCTATGGAGATGTGGTGCTGAGAGACATGTTTTAATGGTGACCTGATAGTGTTGGGTTAGACTTGATGATCTTGATGATCTCTTCCAACCAAAGCAATTTTAAGATTTTATATGTTTGCAAACTTTTTTGGTGTGAGAAGGATATGCAGACACCACGGGACAGCAGTTCTCTGTTCCTATGATAATTTATCTGGAGATACAGACTATTTTTGAGAAACAAAACTATTTTTCATTATTTTTTTGTATCTCTAGATAAGTGCTAGTCTTTCTGTGGCCTTAAGCCTTGTTGGTTTGTGAAGTTTATTGCCTGAAGCTTGGAATATGCTTCTTCTGTCACTAAGGAATGCAAAGACACTGATAGGCATGTTCAGTTGATAAGAAACTCAGTGCTAAGTATGGATCAGACAATGAGATCTGTGGCCTGTTGCTTTGTTTCTGGCTGTCCCAGCTATCAAAAGAGAAGGGACAAAGTGCTGGTCCCACTGGTGTCAAAGTTTATATTGAACATGAGCAGATTGCTAAAATGCATAAACACTGAGCTGAAAAGTCTTAGGTGTTAGCAGTGTGAGGGCTAAAGGAACCTTGGGTCTTAGCTCTGTGAGCAAAATAGTTAATAAATGAAAATAAAATATTCATAATAGTGAATAAAATCATAGACATTTCAATGACAACATTTTTGCTGCCACAGTTTGGGTGGGGGGGGTCAGGAGGAAAGCAGCTGCGTGACAGGCACCTGCTTGTTTCATTTTTGTGAATGAAGATCAAGCTGTGATACCTCAAGTTATATAATGCTGAGATTTGAGATCTTACACATGCTTGAGCCAGGATGAAAATTTTTCTCACAGCCTGTTCTATACCCAGTCATTCCATCCAGCAGTAGAACAACTATCCAAATGTTTTGTGTTTCTTTGAGGAGCTTCTGCAAAGCAAAACGCATAAGAACAAATAATTGCTGTCCCTTCATGTCTGCATATCCCTTCATGTCTGCATGTCCCTTCATGTCTGCATATCCCTTCTCACACCAGAAAGCATGTAAACATATAGAACCATGAAACTGGGTTGGTTGGAAGACACCTTTAAGATCATCAAGTCCAACCCTTAACCCAGCACTGCCAGGTCACCACTAAACCATGACCCTGAGCTTCAACGTGGCTTTGAGACCCCTCCAGGGATGGGGACCCCACAACTGCTTTGGGAAGCCTGAATCAGGGCTTGACAGCCCTTCTAGAGAAGGCATTTTTTCTAATGTCCAACCTAAGTGTCCCCTGGTGCAACCTGAGGGAGCATATATATATATATATATACACACACACACACACAGATAGACAAACACAAATATATATATATAAAAATAAAACATACATATATATAGATATATACATCTGTATAATTTTTTTTAAGTACCAGTTCCCCACTTTTTTCACTAAATCAGTGTTTTAAATGACATTTTCTATTCTTTGCTTTTATTTAAGCCCAGAGTGGGGCCTTTGAGGAGTTGTGCAATCCCCTTAGCACCATTTTAAATGACAGAGGGAGTCTCTTTCTTTCACTGCGTGCTTTACAATTTTGATTAAGGCATCATTAATCCTCTGAGTATTATACTCATGCTGTGTTGCTAAATTGACTGTCCTTGTTCCACCAATTCTTGGCAGACCACCACCACAAAAGCTAGATCACAAATTCTCAGAGCTATGCTACAAGTATGCTTTTGGAAACTAGTTAAAGGCCAGCAGTTTTGCTCATTGATCTATAGTGCTTTGTCAGTGCTTGACAGCAAATCTTTATCATTTTGCTTTTGCCAAGTCATGCATTATAGTGGAAAGCCAACTTCAGAACCCACCTAATAATCTTTTGACTACTGTGTTTAGGCTGAAATCTCCAAACTCCTTCAGCAACTTAAACATTAATTTTAGTTGGATTTGTTTTGCTTTATTGAATGATTTTGTAGTCCTCAGAGCTTTTCACTCCTGTTCTATTTATTCAAGACATGTAAATAATTGCTTTGTTTTACTGCACTAATTTAATTTGCCCTGCATTTGTACCTCTTTCAGGAGGGTGATAGCTTCAGGCTAGTCAATGCTTTTTCCACCTATAAAATTTGAATACTAGGAGAATGCTTCAACAGTTGAGTTTAGGAGTGAATTGCCACCATATTGATTCCTCTGATTCATTGTATCATGTCCCCTGTTCTCTAGAACCTTCTTCCATAACTGAATGTCAGAGTTGGAGTAAGGTGATTATGATGAGAGGGCTGGAGCACCTCTCCTGTGAGGACAGACTGAAAGAGTTGGGGCTGTTCAGTCTGGAGAAAAGAAGGCTTCGAGGCGACCTTCTTGTAGCCTTCCAGTATCTGAAGGGGGCTGCAAGAAAGCTGGGAAGGGACTTTTTAGGATCTCAGGTAGTGACAGGACTGGGGGGAATGGAATAAAGCTGGAAGTGGGGAGATTCAGACTGGACGTGAGGAAAAAGTTCTTTGCTATGAGAGTGGTGAGAGCCTGGAATGGGTTGTCCAGGGAGGTAGTTGAGGCTCCATCCCTGGAGGTGTTTGCAGCCAGGCTGGATGAGGCTCTGGGCAGCCGGATGTAGTGTGAGTTGTCCCTGCCCATGGCAGGGGGGTTGGAACTGGATGATCCTTGTGGTCCCTTCCAACCCTGACTGATTCTATGATTCTATGTCAGGCTGTTCCCAAAGGTGCATATGGTGATAGGACAAGAAGTCAGTGAGGTTCAGTCAAAAGGTGAAATCCTGATAAGATACAAGCGAGAAAGAGGAAAGAAAAATTGCAGCTGTTAGTTTAGAAATTCATTTTGACAAGTGTCTTGATGAAAAGCTGTACTGATTTATCTCCAGTTAATGTTTGTGTGAGCAAAGGGGTTGCTCCATCTTTTACTGTCTCTAAAACAGCCTGAGAGGAGCTGTGTTAAAAAAGGAGAAGAAGAAGCAACATCCCAAGAGGCTTCAGTTTCTGTTTTGTTGTTTATTGTTGAAGAACTGGTGTGCATAATGAACAACATTCTCAGAGTTTATATATATGATTTATTTTGCAGAGGGAAAACACTCTGAAAAGCCAGAATAATTTGTCTGTACTCTTAATGGGATCCCATTATTAACTGGCTGCTGCTGTTCTGAACAGCAGTTAGGAAATGCTGCAGATTTTCATAAAGCCATAACAATTCTTCCCATCTTTTAACGTTTGCCTTTCGTTTGAGTGTTCTTTTAGTGCTAGACATTTGTTGTCCTTTAAAGTTTTTTGCTGTTGAAGGAAAAAAACAATTTGATCCTTGAGTATTAGCAATGCATCTTTTTCTTGCCAGGTCATTCAGGCCTGATTTTGTCCTGGTTCGACAACATTCATTCAGCATGGCAGAAAATGAAGACTTCCGTAACTTGATCATTGGAATGCAGTACGCAGGCATCCCCAGTGTCAACTCCCTGGAGTCCATCTATAACTTCTGTGACAAACCCTGGGTGGTAAGTGATGTACCAAAAACTTTCTTCAGCTGCAAAAAAAAGGAATGGTTTGCTTGGTCAGTTGCCTTCCATGAATATGGAGTATCAAACCATGACATTTCTGAGCAGAGCAGCAGAGTGGTAGTGAAAGGAATAAAAAGGAAACCAAGATATGGTGAAGGGACTGGAGCACTGCCTTATGAGGAAAGGCAGAGAGACCTGGGGCTTTGTAGTCTGGAGGGGAGAAGACTGAGAGGGGATTTAATAAATGTCTATAAATATCTGAGGGCTGGGTGTCAAGAAGGAAGGGACAGCCTCTGCTCACTTGTGCCCTGTGCTAGGACAAGGGGCGATGCATATAAACTACAGCTCAGGAAGTTTCACCTCAACATGAGGAAAAACTTTACTGTAAGGGTCACAGAGCACTGGAACAGGCTGCCCAGAGAGGTTGTGGAGTCTCCTTCTCTGGAGATTTTCAAGACTCATCTGGATGTGTTCCTGTGCAACCTGCACTAGATTCTATGGTTCTGCTCTGGCAGGGGGCTTGGACTGATGGAGTGGGTCCAGAGGAGGGCGATGAGAATGATCAAGGGGTAGGAGCACCTCTGCTATGAGGACAGGATGAGGGAACTGGAGTTATTCAGCCTGGAGAAGAGGAGGCTCTGAGGAGACCTAATAGCAGCCTTCCAGTACCTGAAGGGGCTTACAAGAAGAATGGAGAGAGACTGTTTGCAAAGGCCTGCAGGGACAGGACGAGGGGCAATGGATTCAAACTAGAGCAGAGCGGATTTAGATCAGATATCAGGAAGAAGTTCTTTACTATGAGGGTGGTGGAACACTGGAACAGGTTGCCCAGGGAGGTGGTTGAGGCCCCATCCCTGGATATATTCAAGGTAAGGCTCGACGAGGCCCTGGTCTAGTTGAGGATGTCCCTGCTGCCTGTGGGGAAGTTGGCCTGGATGACCTTTGGAGGTCCCTCCCGGCCCAGCCCATTCTATGGTTCTATGACTCGAAGACCTCCAGAGGTCCCTTCCAACCCCTGACATCCTGTGATGCTGTGATCTTTTCAAAGAGCCAGTGTAGGCAGTGTGGGGACAGCAAGAAAAAATATTAGTAGTAGAAATGATGAAAGGAGTGAGGAAGCTAATGGAAACCTATCCACCGCTGCCTGACTCGAGCGAGGAGAGTGTGTTTATTCACCATTTGCCTGGGAAAAGCAAGCTGAGAATTGTTGTCATATTTGTGGTTTTGAATGCAATTTAAACAGACTTTTAGCCAGTGTTTTCTTCATGCCTCTGAAATTTTTGGGGCTAAGCTTTAGCAAGGAAATCTGACGCTACTTGGTTTCCTCTTTTGAAAGCTCTTTTCATGATCTTGTGCAAGTAGGGTAGGAGTTCTCCTTTTCAGTTAAACCTAGAGCAATGAGCTACACTGGGGAACCACTGACACTTGCCAGTTTGACTGTGGAAGCCAACTGAAACCAGTTCAGTTTTTTCATTCCATGCTTTGGTGTGATGGAGGTAGAATTCAGTGATTATTTTGATTCATGGAGTGATGGAGGTAGAATTTAGTGATCTTTTTGATTTATATAGAACCTAATAGTAGTAGTCACAATTAAAATGTGCTGTAAAAGATTATCCCTGGAAGAGTCCCTGTTCTTGTAAAATATATTCAGTTGTCTAAGAGTTAATGAAACTTTATCATAAGTTATAATACTATTATAACTTATTATACTGGTCATTGTGTTAAAGAATACTGCTTGTAATAAATAGGGAGAGCTTCATAAATTTTTATTCTGATGTCTAGGTAAGAAAAGAACGATTGTCAGCATTTTACACACACACACACACACACACATACACACACAAAATTTACTGTATTCTTTTTTTTATTGCCTTCATAGAAGCAAATAATTGTTTTGCCCAGAAAAGACCTCCAAGATCATCAAGCCAACCTTCAACCTAACGCCACCATGGCCATTAAACCATGTCCCCAGGTGTCATGTCCACACATTTCTTGAACATCTCCAGGGATGGTGACTCCACCAACTCCCTGAGCAACCTGTTCCAGTGCCTTGAAGATGTTTTATTTTTTGTAACACTGTGAAAGTCCTTCCCCCAAAATTGTCAGCAGATTTGAACAAATGCCTCTTGCAGCTAATTTTATTATACTTTCATGTTGCAGTAAGCTATGCTGGGGGATAAGCGATAGAGCATTTAGAACTTCTCAGGTATATTGGACATTGCTGAATCCATTTATTTATTATGCTGTGATTCATTGTGTGCAATAAAACTGGCTGGTGAAGCAATAGCAGTAGCATTTCTATGCAGCAATCATGCCACAAAAAGTAAATGAATAATTTCTGCTTGCAATATTCTTCTGGTATCACTGCAGGCGTGGTTGTCATTCCAGCAAGCCAATAAAGATATCTCCTGCTTCCCACTGTCTTGTTGCACATAAAGTTTCTGTGCTGATTTTTCCACTCTTATAACTGGGAGTAGTAGGAATATTTACTATGATAACTGGAAGACCTAGCAAAGCAAATGTAAGATGATGTGTGTGAAAAATTAAGTCATATTCTATATCTTCCTTTATTCCATACAATGCACCTCAGAAACAAATAATGAAGTATTATGCTTATAATGCTTTATTTAAGAGTTAAATATAGATAACTGAAGTGGAAATAGATAAGTATAGATACTAAATGTAAGTAGAGATACTAAGTGTAGCTACTAAATATATGTAAAATATAGTTAGAAATATAAATAAAATATAGATTAAAATAATTATAAATAAAATATAGATAGAATCAATACAAATGAAATATAGATTGATATAATTATAAATAAAATACAGATAAATATAGATAATTCAGAGTAAAATATAATTACTATACAATTTAAAAATACGTAAATAGAAAGAATATAACTTCAATAAAATTTTTAAATGGTTTTGAATTTTCATAGAACTCTCTGAAGATGTGGCACAACAGTTCATGATGAAATGGCTGTGTCCTGAACTGCTGTATCTTTGAGTTTTGCCAAAATTCTCAATTTGGCTGAAATTTCTGTAGTTTCTAGTATGTATGTATGAAACTGAAATATTTTTCCAGCTGATTTAATTTTATTTGTAGATGTAGAGAATGTAGAGAAGAATCATATCTTTTCTTTCTTCTCTGAGCTTTCCTACCTTGGCATTTCTGCATCTGAGAGCCCAGATGTGTTTGCTTAGAAGTGCTCAGATTGCATACAGCCTGAGCAGGAGTCTTGGCTATTTCTTCTCAGAATTCCTTCTAAAGGAATTTTAGAGTCAGACAGGTCACATGCTTCAAACTCACTTGCCTCATGTTCTATCTTCTGTGCTTCACTGAATCCCAGCATGGTGGGGGTTGGAAGGGACCACTGGAGATCATCCAGACCAACCTTCCCTGCTAAAGCAGGGCACCCACAGCAGGCTGCCCAGGATCACAATGGCCAGGTGGGGTTGGAACCTCCGCAACCTTTCTGGGCAGCCTGCCCCAGGCCTCCATCACTCTCACACCAAAGAAGTTTGTCCTGAGTTCAAGTGAAACCTATGTTCTAATTTGTGCCAACTGCCCCTTGTCCTGTCACTGGGCACCACAGAGAAGAGGCCAGCCTCATCCTCATGATATCCACCCTTTAGGTTTATCACCATCTTTATCAGTTAGAGAATCACAGAACATTAGAGGTTGGAAGGAGCCTCCAGAGATCATTGAATCCAACTCCCCTGCCAAAGCAGCATCACCTAGGGTAGCCCACACAGGAGTGCATCCAGGTGGTGGGTTTTGAAAGCCTCCAGAGAAGGAGAATCCACAACCTCTCTGGGCAGCCTGCTCCAGGGCTCTGTCACCCTCACTGTAAAGAAGTTTCTCCTCACGTTGAGGTGAAACCTATGTTCAAGTTTGTATCCCTTGTTCCTTCTCTTATTACTGTGCACCACTGAAAACAGCTTGGTCCCCTCCACTTGACCACCCACCCCTCAGATATTGATAGATATTGATCAGATCCCCTCTCAAGCCTAAACATAGAAATAGGTTGCTTTTCCTACAGGTAAAATTGGAGTGGCAGAATTGAATTGCACTTTGAATAACAGTAGGAAAAAGAAATAGTGTCCAATAGAATGGGATGAAAAACTATTGAATTAGTAATGGGCAGCTGACCTTCCTTGCATCAGTGTAAAATCAGGAGTAGCACAGATGTGACAGGAGGGGAAGTCAGGGAAGTTAGGCTGGTTATAAAAGGTCTGTTGAATAAAGAGTCAGAATGCAGCATACAAGAACTTTGGGGTTTAAATTGCTGTTCTCTGGAGGATCAAGTCATCTTGTAGAGCACAGAGCTGCACAACCCTTCTCAACCTTGAGGGCAGATTCACACCCTGCAGGAGGAACTGAAGCTTAGTTTTTCAGCAGAACTCTTTTTGCACAGCGTGTGTGACACGGGTTTCTATACCTTTGCCAATAGACAGCAAATTTGGATTTGCTCTGAGGTGTGTATTGAAAGACCAGGGTGTGGTGGGAAGATTGCCAAGAACACACTAAAAGTATGTCTGGAAACAAGTCTCAAAGGTTGTGTTTCCCAGTGTCAGGACATATAGAAGCCCTTCGACTGCATGTCAGAAGTTCAAAGTCCCCTCTAACCTTTGGAAAAATCTGGGATGCTAGCAAGCATGGCAAAGAAAATATTGACAATGTGTGGTGAGATGTTTGTAGATGAAGTATGGTAGTGATTTAGGTTTAATACAGTGCCCCTGTTATTTCACTTTTGTGAGAATACTCCTGCCTCATGAAAAATTCATGACTTAGGCTTGTGAGATGTATTTTGCTTAAATGCTACCAAGAATGTCAGAAATCAGGGAGGAAAGCATGAGTTGTATAAATAAAGACTAAGATCTTTATTACTGAGTGCACACAGAGCTGTGGAGGAAGCCTTTTAAGGCTCATGCCCTCTCTTACCACGTTGGAATTCTTCCACTGGATTGAAAGATTGTGAAGTAATAGTCTTGTGCATGACTTGTCCTATTCAAATGAGAACACAACTTCACCTGGTTGAAGTTAGTTCCATCAAGATAAGGGGAGGAAAAAACACAGCCTTTCCTTCTTGGATTTGGGATCCATCTTACAATTTTGCTCGTGTCTAGTGGCATGCAGAAACAGGTATTCTAGAGAAGTTTTAGTGTCAGACAAGGTTACATGCTTCAAACCAGCTTCTTTCATGTTTTAATTACCATCTACAATGCACAGAATCCCTCCTGCAAAGCATGTATGAAAACTTTGTAATTGTGAAAAGAGAAAAGAGCATAATTAATTACTTAGAGTTAAGATTTGGTATTATTTTAAAGCACCAGTATAGATTTTTTTTTCCTGATATATTTTCTAGATATGTTGCTGTCTCTGTTTTCCTTTGGAAAATGCCATTCAAGAAGTAAGTGAGATGCTAGAGTCCAGTGGAGGACACAAAGATGCTGAGAGGCCTGGAGCATCTCTCTGAGGAGGAATGACTGAGAGCCCCGGGGCTGCTTAGCCTGGAGAAGAGCAGCCCCAGAGGGGATCTGATCAATGCTCAGCACCAGCTAAAGGGTGGGAGGCAAGAAGATGGGGGCCAGACTCTTGTCAGTGATGCCCAATGACAGGACAAGGAGAAACAGGCACAAAATGGAACCCAGGAGGTTCCATGTGAACAGGAGGAAGAACTTTGCTGTGAATATGCCAGAGCCCTGAAGCAGGCTGCCCAGAGAGGTTATGGAGTCTCCATCTCTGGAGAGATTCCAAACCCACCTGGCCATTGTGATCCTGGGCAGCCTGCTCTGGGTGACCCTGTTTTAGCAGGAGGGTTGGACTGGGTGATCAGCAGAGACCCCCCATCATTCTGGGATTCCTTAAATGAGGCTTTCAAGATTGTATGTAATCATTCCCATGGTACATGGTGTAAGCAAGAGAAATAAGTAATTGTGGAGGCCAGAAGTAACTGGAAAATGTGATGATAATCATAGGGCTTGCAATAATAGTCTTGAAATACCACAGATTATTAGCTCTTCACCCATTCTGTGTACAGCAGATTGCTAATATATGAAATTATGCAGTGAGGTAGAGTTCATTGGAGTATATTCAGCATGCAGACTCTGACTCCTCAGGGACTGCAAGGTTCAATATCCATGGCTGCTATAGATAGAACATTCATTTCAGTTCAGCCTGGCCTATGGCACACTAATTACAGGCATTATAATATCTGGATTGCTGCTTCTCATTTCAGGGAAGCATTTCAGCACTGTGGAGATTACAGATTTGCTGCAAGTGTATGGAGCAAGTGTATGTGATTGGAGAGGAGGAAAATGCTCATAAACATCAGCCCAGTTCCATGATAGCAGTTCTGGTTCCTTTACTGCAGAGGAGAAACACAGCAGCCTCTGTAGCTGGCTGCAGATCTCTTTCTCTGTTGGTGTGCCTTAAGAGGCTGCATGATGGTGGTTGGTATAGAAGGCTTCAAGGGTCTGCTGATACATTAATTACACTTTAATTTTGGTGAAGGAGATGACACAACCTATGTAATAATGGGTCCACAAAAGACATTTGTGAGCACTAGGACCTTAATTAGTTGTTGCCATGCTGGTGACTCAATGTATTCAGCTTGAAACACTGCCTTGATGTAATCATGGAGGGGGTGTAAAAACCCACTGTAGCATCTCAAGCTACTGCATGGCTGTAACCCCTTGTGAGAAGGCATCTGTCACTGAATGGGTGGGAAGGATGGGAGCTGAGGTGGAGTAACCTCTGCTGGCATAGTGACAAAGTTCTACATCAGTTCAGTAATGTGGGAAATACAGGCAAAAAATTGGGAACTGTGTTCTGGTCAAAAGCTGGCAAAGTAGAGGAACCCAGAAGACAGAGATATCTGTGCTACTTAAAAGCCAGCTGAAAGATCCTGGTGTTTTTTACCATAGAGCTCCAGAAACATCTGAAACATCCTCAAAAGATCACCAGGGCTTTGTCTGCTTCGTGGGTAGGAGTTTGTGGCTATTAAAAGAGATTTAAGTGTGAGAGGTGTGCCATAGAACACTTTGTTATGCCCAATTTGATTTCCCTAATCATTCTGAGAGAGGGCTGGTTATGGCTTTTCCTTTTGTCAGGCTGGGTAGTGGTGTAAATCTCATAGGCCTGGCTTGTTTCTTTACCTGTAATTGGTGAGTCAACAGCCAAGCATTTTATTTTATTTTATTTTATTTTATTTTATTTTATTTTATTTTATTTTATTTTATTTTATTTTATTTTATTTTATTTTATTTTATTTTATTTTATTTTTTATTTTATTTTATTTTTTATTTATTACAATTTTGTTGAAATTTTTTTTTTTATTTTGCTCCTTTTGCCAAGTTGATGTTATTTTCTACCTCGATGGTGTTGTATTTTGCTTTGTATTTGTTTTGCAGGTGATTTTCTACTTCTTTGCCTTCATCTTTCCACTCTTCCTAAACACTTAATTTCCCTAGTCTTACCTTGCTTTCTTTGGCAGGTCTGTTTTAACTGCCCTTTGTTGTTCTCTGATGATATTATAATACTTTTCTCCCACCTTGTTTTCTTTTCTCTGATGTGTTGCTGTTAGAAGTTGCACTTCTGTGCTTTTTTTCCCACTTCAGGCTCTGCTTTAATAGTCTTGAGCAACAGATTGGGACACTGGCAGGAGCCTTGTAGGCACTCTGCAGGGAGGAGCGTAGAAAAGAAATGACGTCTCTTCATTCCAGCTTCCTGTGGACACAGATTATTGAAGCTATGCTGGTAGAGAGACACAACTACAGATGAGTCTCAATATTATGCCAAACTATCTTCAGGAGAATGAAGGAAAAATAAAATAGATGTGTGCAAGAAGGAAAGTATTTTGGAAACCTACTTGCTGTAAATCTCTGAGACCTTCCAATGCTCCTCTGTTAGAGCAAGTAATTAGGAATTTCTTATCAAAATTCTGTTGCACTATAAGAATATTCTCTGCTCATTACCAGACATAGGATTTGTACAGTAATGCTGAACAATGAGCTGGGATTTGGCTGCTTGTTACACTTTTCTATATGCCTGTGAGGACCTTTTAGAAGGTCAAGACTAAGGAGCCTGTACCTGCAGTCTGGCTTCAACTCAGATAGGGAAAACATTCAGGGGCATTTATATTTAATGTCCTTTAGTATTATAAATGTTGGGGCCTATATTTTAGACAGTAGCTGTAGTTTAATGTATTTCATTAGATGAAACCTTTAGCTTGTACTGGACTTTCATGTTGTTGCAACCTGCCTGGCAAGACTGATCCACTTTGATAAAGACATCCAAAGAGGTTGTTCAATGACCTTTTCATAGAATCATAGAAGAGTTTGAGTTGGTAGGGACCTTAGAGACCATCTAGTTCCAATCCCCCTGCCATAAACAGGGACACCTTTTTCACTAGACTAGGTTGCTCAAAGCCCTGAACAACCTGGCTTTGAATGTTCCAGGGAGAGGGCACCCAGAACTCCGGACAGCCTGTGCTGTTTCACCACCCTTTATAGTGAAGAATTTCTCCCTGACATCTAACCCAAATCTACCCTCTTTCAGTTGGAAGCCATTACCCCTATCACTACATGCCCTTGTAAAAAGTCCTTCTCTACAGGTTTTTTTGTAAGCCCCTTGTAGGTACTCCCAGAACCTTCTCTTTTCCAGGCTGATGAGCCCTAAGTCCTTCAGCCTGTCTTCATGGTGGAGGTGCTTCGGCCCACTGGTCAGCTTTGTGGTCTCCTCTGGAGGCACTCAAACAAGTCCAAGTCTTTCTTATGTTGGAGGCCCCAGAGCTACCCTTCCACTTCAGAAAGCTGCTCTAAGAAGAGCAGTCCCTTTCTTTCACACCAGGACTAGAAGGCAGATGCTGTCCATCTTTCTCATGCAGTGCAGAGTTGCTTTCTTAGGTACTGGACCCACCATGTGGGTGGTGAAGTTTGAATAGCTTCGTGCGACAATATGTGGCAGACTCTGTAACAAATTCAATTTGCCTATTTGCCAATATTTAGCTGAATGGCAGAGGTCTCTCAAACCCAATTTTGTGGCTTTTATTCCTGCAAAGCATACTGTACCTACAGACACAGTGAAGGCAGAGGTCTGTGTATCTGCAGGGCAGCCAAAGAACAAGCTGTCCACATGTGCTGTTCTTCCAGCAGTGATCTGAGCAGAGCTCTCTTACACATAAAAAAACCTGTAGTTTAGTTCTCTGTCAGCCAGTGAAGATTTTGGCCTTCTTGCTTAGGCTGCCAGTTAAAGCAAAAGATGTTGATGGATTTGTAGTGCGAGAGCTGAAAGTAAATTCACAGAACTGTGTCAGAAGGAAGGTGGAAACATTTGAAGCTTTTTACTCCCAAAATGATTTTTCTAGCAAGTCTGAACATTAAATTGGAGCAAAGGTCATAAATGTTTATTTAAATGCAGAATTGAGAAATTGAAATGCAATAAACCTAGCAGTGTGGTCTGCCCTTTGCACCTCTTCATAGAGGTATTTTGAGCTTGATCTTGAAATAGGGAATATTTCATAAGCCTTGCTTATTATTTTCCTTTCCTACAATATGTAAGTTCTTGAAGTTCCTTAAAAAAAGAAAGCAGAGAGTCCTAAGTGATAAATATGCCTCAGAGTGGTGATGATTTGTTTTCTGTTCCACGTAGCAAGTAATTCTTACAGCTCTGCATTCATCAATCTTTGTTTGAACTATGATTTTTATATATTTGGGGGTTTTGTTTGTTTATGTATTTTGCTTCAACCAGCATTTGCTGCCATGAAGCTAATTTAATGCAAAAGTAGACTCAGGGGTTTGGGGCTGTGGTGTGTTTTTGGGGGTTTTTTTTGGTTTTTTTTCCTGCATTCTTGATTTTTATGGTAGGTTGCTGTCATTTTGTCCTGTCCTTCCCTGCACTAAAGAGCAGCAGTGGAAGCTCTTGACAGCCATTACGCATTTTCATTGCATTGAACAGTTCTAGTGGCAGAAAATTGAAACAGGCTTTTAACCATTTCTACATTTCTATGAAAAGAAACTGTGTTTAAATAATGGCTGTAAGATTAATCTGAAACCCAGGACTGTAATGCTGTGGTTCAAAGCCTTTGTATTATCTGCTGTTCTGATGGAGGATTGTAGTGGTTTGAGCTAGTTCCTAGCACAGATATTAATTGTGAATAAGAAATTCAACCCCCCTCTTTTGTGCTTTCTTGAGGCAAATATCCATAATTGAAGGCTAGATTAGAAAAATTAAGTTTGATTTCTTGTGCAGTCTTAATGTTTAATTAGCAAGGAAACCTGCTTATTATATTCCCCTTTAAGTACCTTAGAATATATTTTTTTCCTGACCAATATCTCTGTAGAAGCTAAATCAGCTTCTTTTATATATGCACATGGTAACTTAGTGGTGAGGAGAATTTTGGAGTTAGACTCCCCTTTCTGGAAAAGGACTTGGACACCTATCCAGGCAAATCTCTCCCGTGGTGCTGGCTGCTCCATGCAATCCCTGCTCCTTCCTGTCTCCTCTCTCTGCACAAGTACTGTTGTTCTCCCATGTTACCTTCCAAACACCCACCAGCTCTGCTGTTTCCATCTTATTTCATTCCTGTCCTTGGAGGTCTCTTCCAACCTGGTTGATTCTGTGATTTTTCCTTCTTGTAGAGGACTGAAATCTTTGAAAGCTTTGAAGGCTTGGTGCTGCCTGCCCCACTGCAAGACATGGCAATGCCCCACACCTCCTGCCCCAGCCACCCACTGCACCATGCCAGTAAGAAATCAGCTGCTGGGGGTGAACAGAGAAGTGGATAAATCTCATTGCTTTGGGTCCTTGCTTTATGTTTAGTTCTGTTCTTGGCTCCAGCTCACATCTGAAGTGGCTACAAAGTGCACTTGTCCTTGTTTGTACTTTCCTTCTTGTGTAGTACCTAACACACCTCTTCAGTGAAGCATCCTCTCTACTTTATGACTCAGTTTAAAATGCTGTGAAGTATTGCATGGGTTTGGTTGCTGGCCACCTCAGAGAAGCCCTCTGGCTTTCTATGCTGGCCTTACAAAAGAGTGTATTGGCTGATGTTGGCTGAGGAATCACATTCTACTTTTGAGCTTTGCCAGGAGATAATTTGGAAAACGTTTTCTCAATTTTCCATATCTTTCTGAAATAAGGAAAGGACCTCCCTAGGCCACTCACCCCAGGAAGGACATCAGGTTGCTGGACCATGTCCAGAAAAGGGCAATGAAGCTGGAGAAGGGTCTGGAGAACAGATCTGGTGAAGAGCAGCTGAAGGAACTGAAGTTGTTTAGTCTGGAGAAGAGGAGGCTGAGAAGCGACCTCATTGCTCTCTATGACTCCTTAAAATGAAGCTGGAGCAGATGAGGGTTGGTCTCTTCTCCCAGGTACCAAGTGATACGACAAGAGAAAATGGACTCAAGTTGAGTCAGGGGAGGTTTAGGTTGGATATTAGGAAAAAAATTCTTTGCTACAAGAGTGGTCAGGCATTGGAACAGGCTGCCCAGGGAGGTGGTGGAGTTACCATCCCTGGAGGCATTCGAGAAACCTGTGGACATGGCACTTGTGGATGTGGCTTAGTGGCCATGGTGGTGCTAGGTTGACAGTTGGACTTAATGATCTTAGAGGTCTTTCCAAGCAAAACAACTCTATGGTTCTATGGTCTCAGGACAGAAAAGTCCATGTAGTTAGGAAGCTCAGTTTGGGTTTTGAACTCTGTGATCCAAGTTGTAGACTCACATGATGGCATCAATGAACAGCAGAAGGGAACAGAAAAGATATATTCTAGACAAGTGGTTAGCTCTGAAGTGGCATTTGCTGTCACTTCAGTAGTTAACTACATGAATAATGCTTTTTTTTTCCCTGAGTACAACGTTTTACAGACACATTTGAACACATGCACAAAATGTCATTAACTAAGAGACTCTTTACAATGAATATGGAAGGGTTGTATCTACAGACCCACAGTTTGTATTCAAAGACAGATTCCTTCCTCTCCTCTGAAGTTCCATTGAGTTCAGTATACAAATTCCCTGTTTTAACTGGAGAAACTCAAGATCTTAATATCTCTAAAGAAACCCACAAAACAATAAAAGCTCTTTTCATTGTAGTGAGCCCTAACCCCTTTGGAGAAGTGCTCAAGCACATTCCCAGCTCCCATTTCAAATAAGCAGGTGCACAAACGTTTCCTTGAACAGGACACTGAACTCCATGTTCCCATAATCATGGAATAAACTGCACAGTCTGGCTGCTGCCAAGTGCACCCAAGAAAGAGTTCTCAGAGCTTTTATTTGAATGACTCAGTTCCATAAACATCTTGTTTTCCCCTCTGTAATATTTCATTCTGAAATTAAAGGTTCCAGAGGGCCTCTTGATCCAGGCCTCATGGTACTAATTTTCTATGATTCTTTTCTAACAAACATGCCTTGATCTGTTTACTGCCTTTTTATGCTCACAGACTGCTTTCCCTTCATTTTACTCCACATGTCTTCCTTACATCTCACTTTCCTCCCTGTTTACACATTTTGTCACCACCTCTTTCATTAGCCAATGTGTTTCTCATGGCCAGATGCCTTGCTGCCCAACTTTGCAAGCCAAGATGAAATATGTTGGGTTTTTTTTAATGTCTCTTAACTGTGATTCTCTTCTAGTTTTGTTTTTGTTTTCTTAAATCTTGCTTTCTGACTCTTGTAAAAGAAAAAAAAACCAACTTGTAATCTTCTCGTGGATGCACTCTGGTAATTTGTAAGTAATTTGCTCTGCCTGCAGCTCTTTCAAGGGCATGAGGTTTCTATTTAAGACTTATTGTTACATCCTGTAGAAGTCCTTAATGGTTTGTACATCTCATCAAATGTCATTCTGATGTGACAATATTCCAGCAGTTAATTACAGAAGTGATTATCCAACTGGAAAGGTGCCTTTCAGAGACAGCAGAGGCTGCAGAAGCCAAATAAATGGCTTTGGAAATTCTGGATAACATGGAGCAGGCATCCAAATGGGGAAGGGTCAGGCTTAGTAGCTCCATCTCAATAGAGGCAGACAAGCACCACAGAGGGTGAGGATGGATCTGGAGATAAAGAAGGTAAGGAAATATCAGCTGTAGTTAAAGAGATGCTGCTAGTTCCAGATTGATGGGTCAAGCAGCAGGACTTGAACAAAAAATGCAGTACAGGAGAGCATCTCAGCTTGGTGAGGCAGAGATCATCACCACCTTCTTCTGTGAGGGCTTCAAAAAGGGTTAGGCAATGACTTGTCCGTGTTACTAAACCACCACTTGAATTATGATGCAGGGTCCCCAGAAGTTATCTTTCCATTCATAGTCCAACCGTGTTGCCTTTGGCTTTGCATTGCAATAATGGAAAACTACTGGAGGAACATCAAGTTCCTGTGTCAGTTCCCATCTTTTCTGTATGCTGTTGGTGTGCCCAAGCTGATTTGTAGGCAATGTTTCATTGTTCAGTTGCCATGTCAAACTCAGAATTGACTTTCAGTGTTTGAATACTGCCATTAAGTTGTCTGTCAGCTCCTGCTGACAGAAAGAAGTACGTAAGCTACAGTCAGCAGCCTGTGCCCCTTGATTCTCCTGTTGGGTATCAAATAGCAGATCCAGTCTGTGTGTACTCAGCCTTCTGGAAAAGCATTCGGTGTTTGCTCGAGCAGGACTGGAGAAACGCAGGCCAGTTGCAGCGAAGCAGCACACAAAGAGCATAAAAAGAGTAACAGAGATCCTTCCTCCTTCGTAGTCATTAAAAAACAATTTAAAACCACAAAGACAAATACAGGAAGTGTGTTTAAAATACAGGTGTAGGGAAAGCTCTTGGTTAAACTCTGTGGACTCTCACAGAGTGCATGTGTCAAATGTATCCTGCCAGCCCCTTCCACACAACTGCTCAATCTCTCTCCTTTCTGAAGGGACTATGTTGGTCTTTCAAGTTCTTGGCCACCAAGGACCTTTGAGATGTTTGTGTGAATGGCAGACATTCTGTGCCCTTGAATATCTCTTAATCTGACAATGCAATTAGGGTTTTTTTGAAATAATCTTTTCATACCTCAGCCTAAACCTGGACATTTCTGCCTAAAAATTGACAAAAGGACTCTTTTCAGGGGATAAAAATATCAATGGGTTTTGTCTTCTTTATTAGTTTCCTAGTATTAAAGTGTAACATAAACAGCCTATAATGTAGACCAGCTTCTCTTTCAGCTTCTTAACCTACAGGTCTTACAAGAGGCCTCTGCAGGTCCTTAAATCTGTGATGTAAATGAAGTTGAACCAAAACATTTTTTAGTTTGTTTTTTTTTTTCTGCTGTTATGTAGGAAGCCATTCGAATATCTATCAAAATACTATAAATCTTTTTTCAATCTAATTTGGATGGGACAACAGGTTAGAAAAGTCTTCTGTGAACTGAAGCACTCTCTACTGCAGCAATATAGCTACTCAGCTATCTCAGTATTGACCAAGATTCATAGCTTAGTTGTGCTCCATTTCCTCTGTTATGATTCTAGCTTTCCTCACAGTAAAAGCCAGATATTTAGCCCTGAAATCCAGCATCTCATCTCACCACAGGACCTGTTGCAGCAGGGCCAGGGGAGGCCACTGCTATGATGCAAGGGCTGGAGCCTCTCTGCTGTGAGGCCAGGCTGAGAGAGTTGGGGTTGTTCAGCCTGGAGTAGTGAAGGCTTAAGGGAGACCTTCTGGTGACCTTACAGTGCTTAAAGGGCTGATCAGAAAGACTGGGAGAGACTTTAGAGCAAGGCCTGCTGTGCCAGGACAAGGGGTGATGGGTTAAAGTAAAAGAGGCAGATTCAAACTGGAGAAAAGGAAGAAATGTTTGACACTGAGGTTGGTGAGACCCTTGCCCAGGTTGCCCAGGGAGGTGGCATGGGGAACCCTGGAAGCACTGCAGGTCAGGTTGTTTGGGACTCTGAGCAAGCTGCAGATGTGCCTGCTGAGTACAGTGGGGTTGTACTGGATGGGCTTTAAAAGTCCTTTCCAACCCAATTCTGATTGTGTGGAGCAGGGAGCTTGCCTTTGTACCTGGAAGGGACAATCCCAGTGCTGAGGCCCCTCTCTGCACTCACATACTCAGGCATTATTTACTCTAGTGTGCAACTCACAGACAGGTACTAGGAACCTCTAGAGCACTTCCATTGAAAGCTGTCTTTCATCAGCTCTTAGTCTCACAAAGGAATGGTTATGTACATGGTAGGATGAAATTTTACTCTGTTTAAACATTTGATCAGTGTTACAACCCCATCTTTAAACTTTCTTACATTGTCTGCTTTTGAGTAACACATCTTCAATGAAAGCTGGCAGCAATACTGCGTGTTGAGAGATTAGAAAGTTAGAAACATACTATCACAGAGTCACAGAATTAACCAGGTTGGAAAAGACCTTTGACATCAAGTCCAACCTATCCCCCAACACCAGCTAATAACTAAACCATGGCACTAAGTGCCTCATCCAGTCTCTTTTTAAACACTTCCAGGGACAGTGGCTCCACCACCTCCCTCAGCAGCACATCCCAATGGCCAATCCCTTTCTGGGAAGAATTTCTTCTTCACCTCTAGCCTAAACCTCCCCTTGCACAGCTTGAGACTGTGTCCTCTTGTTCTGTTACTGGTTGCCTGGGAGAAGAGACCAACACCTACTTGGCTACAGCCTCCTTTCAGGTAGTTGCAGAGAGCAATAAGGTCTCCCCTGAGCCTCCTCTTCTCCAGGCTAAACACCCCCAGCTCCCCCAGCCTCTCTTCACAGGGCTGTGCTCCAGACCCTTCCCCAGCCTTGTTGCCCTTCTCTGAACACATTTGAGCATCTCAACATCTTTCTTAAAAGGAGGGGCCCAGACTGGACACAGTAATTTCATCTCTCAGCACTGAGGCACATTTGATACATTTGGGAAAGGGCAAATTTCTATATGGAAATCCAGAATTAAACTGGTGTTGCATGGAATTTACTCACTTTGTAAGGTGCCCACACCTTAGAGCAGTGAAAGATGAGTTAAATCTCAGCTAAAGTGTTGTGGGCTTGATTTTGTTTTTCTTGGGTTTGTTTTTGTTTTGTTTTATTTCATGACAGGGAGTTGTTCAGAGTTTTCTTCTTTCCCTAGTCCTCATCTGGCTGGATGAAACCAAAGTTATCTGGTTTGCTCCAGTGAATTTTGTAATCATTTTAGCTGTTACCATGAAGATGGCCAGTTGGAATCCTTCCACAGTCAGGAAAAGCAAGCCTTAACTTGTGAAGATGACAAGTAATGAACACAGTAAAGGAAAAAATCTCTGAGAGAAAAGGCTTTATAATAATAAAAAGCTCAGTGGCACTTCCCTAAGAGGGAGCAACTGTACAGGGAAACGTGAAGCATTTCATTGCATGAAAGTCTTATTCATCCTACCAGGGAATTCCCCACTGGAATGGGAAATGTTATCTATCCTTCCGCCTGGAGAGAGAAAGAGATTAGGAGCTTGCTGGAATTAAAGGTCACACAAAACACCATCTGGAGCCATTAATTTTGAATATCATAACTAATTATCTTTGAGGAAGAAGTTTGTGAGGTTTCTTCAGGAAAAGAGCTGAGGGTTGCAGGGGTGACATGCATGTAATTAAAACACATTGGAATTCATCTCAAGTGCTAAATAAAATTATTCAAATCTTTATGAGGCTGGCAGATTTTTTTTTTTTTTTTGGTCACTGCGGGCTGCTTCCTTACAGTGCAGCCTATGCAGGCAAATTTATAGTGTTCCATTTGTAGTGTGATGCAACCTCATAAAGCTTTTAGGTGAAACCAATGGGAAGCAGTGTCCCTTTTAACTTAGTTTTTCTTCTCATCTATGTCATACTGTGTTGGAGAGGAGAAAAAGTGCAGCTGGTGCTCTCCTGTTCTTTTATGGAGGAGCAATCTATGGGCCTAGATCTGAAACCTTTTAATCCTAGGCCTGGATGTGAAAGCATTTGAACTCTAGGAGCAAAGAGAAGAGCTGACATTCCAAAGAAGGTTACAAAATCCCACTATTGTCCTTTTAAAAACATAATGTGAAAACCATAAGGAGCTGAGAATCTCTCTCTTTGAGCTGAAAATAAGATGCAGCATTTGAAAATGAGAAGGAAATCCAGCTAACTAAAACAGGAGCTATAGAATAGAAAGAATAGAATCAGTCAGGGTTGGAAGGGACCACAAGACTCATCCAGTTCCAACCCCCCTGCCATGGGCAGGGACACCTCACACTACATCAGGCTGGCCAGAGCCTCATCCAGCCTGGCCTTAAACACCTCCAGGGATGGGGCCTCAACCACCTCCCTGGACAACCCATTCCAGTGTCTAACCCTGGGGAAGAACTTCTTCCTCACATCCAGCCTGAATCTCCCCTTGTTTCTGTTTTTTCTTAAGGTGTTGGAAATGGTGGTGGTGAAGGGAGGGAAATGCAGCTGGCAGCCCATCCCAAGTGGTGTTCTCCAGGGCTCACTTCTGAGTCCAGTTCTCTTTAACATCTTTATCAATGATCTGGATGAGGAAAGTGAGGCACCCTCAGTAAATTTGCAGATGACACCCAGCTGATCTGCTGGAGGGTAGTAAGGCTCTACAGAGGGACCTGGCCAGGCTGAGGCTAGTTGTATGAGGTTCAGCTAGACCTAGTACCAGGTGCTGCACTTAGGTCACAACAACTCCACGAATGCTTCTGGCTTGGGGCAGAGTTGTTTGGAAAGCTGCCTGATGGAAAACAGCTTGTGGATGTTAGTTCATAGCTGGATGACTGTGTGCCCAGGTGGCCAAGAGGGCCAACAGCATCCTGGCCTGGATCAGCAATAGTGTGGCCAGCAGGAGTGGGACCCCCTGTACTCAGTGAGTGTACACTGATGAGGCCACACCTTGAGTACTGGGTTCAGTTTTGGCCTCTCACTCCAAAAAGGTCACTGAGGTCCTAGAGCAGGCCCAGAGCAGGGCAACAAAGTGTGGAGAAGAGGTCTGGTGAGGAGCACCATGTATGGGATTGTTCAGCCTGGATGAAAGGAGACTTAGGGGAGACCTCATTACTCTCTACAGCTCCCTGGAAGGTGAGGGTTGCTCTCTTCTCCAAAGTAACAAGCAACAAGAGGCAATGGCCTCAAGTTGTGCCAGGGGAGGTTTAGCCTGCACATAAGGAATGCTTTCGTCCCTAAAAGGGCTGTCAACCTGAAACAGGCTGCCCATGGAGGGGGTGGAGACCTCATACCTGGAGGAGTTTCAAAGCCATGAGGCTGGTGAGACACTGAACAGGTTGCCCAGGGAGGTGGTAGAAGCCTCAACCCTGGAGGTTTTTAAGGCCAGGCTGGATGTGGCTCTGGGCAACCTGATGTAGTGTGAGGTGTTCTTGCCCATGGCAGCAGGGTTGGAATTGGGTGATCCTTGAGGTCCCTTCCAACCCTGACAATTTTGTGATTCTAAATGTGGTGTGTGGGACATCATTTAGTGGTGACCTAGCAGTGCTGGGTTAACAGTTGGACTTGACAGTCAGAGAAGGGTAGGGGTTGGAAGGGACCTCCAGAGATCATCTAGCCCAGATATCTCAAAGGTCTTATCCACCCAAAACAATTCTGTGATTCTGTTCTTAGACTCATGATGAAATATGAATCTCTGAGGTTTTTTTCCTTTAGATAATTATTAAAATCCTAGGGTGTTTAAAATATTTTAAATATAAAGTGACTCCATATCCTCTATTTCATGAACATCCCATATCTGAAAACACTCAGCATTGTATTAAATACTAATTCAGCAGTTTAGTATCTAAGAAGGTCATGTTCTTGCCCAGCGAGGGATTTGATAAACTTTGTTGTGATTTAAATGTGTCATTTTAGGTCATATGAGCTAGCCTAGTAAAACAAAATATTCTCAAAACTCAAACCAAGGCAAAGCGTCAATATGGCCTTTATTTATTTAATAAAATCTAAACCATGTAAAATCAAACTTCTTAGTCTAGTTTCCAGCAGCCCTTTAAAGCCTTTTTTTTTTTTTTTTTGATAGAGGAGCAGACAGTGTGCTATCTGGTATTCATCCTGTTTGTAAACTCTGTGTAGCTTCCAAACTCTCCAAGGTACAACAGGATTTTCAGAAGTGGCCTTTTGCTTCAGTCTGTACAACTGGTGTGTGTTTGGTTCAGCTGCTCAAAAGGAAAATATAAAAGAGGTAGTCCAGATCCCACCTAAAAAATTGATAGGAGGTCATTAAGCCATAAATGAAATTCTTTTTTTCATAAATTGACCTGTGACAAGAAAGGGAAATAAGAAATATTTCTAGCAGTTCAAGGATGTGCAATTAGAGTGCCAAAATTCTATGTGAATTTGGGCTGAATTTATCAAATTGCCTTTTTTAAGGGAAACAAGTTAGACAAGAGATGCCTGAAATGGTAAACACAGGGGTGAAGCAGCTTCCCAGCAGGGGTACAGGACAAAGCATTCCCCAGATCTGCAGGAAATCTGAGTTATTGCTCTCCTCTGCCTCAGGAAATCCAAACCTACATTTCTATATGCTATTTCAAAGCTTAATGAGGAGATTAGAGGATAATTTAGAGTGGTAGATGTCTATTATCTGTGGCTGGTACTATTTTATTTTAAGTAAACAAGCTGCTATTTGCTGCTATTAATCTGAATTATAGCTTGCTTGCTTCTTGAGTGGATGCCACAACCCCTACCAGCAGTATCAGATTCTCACTGGGTTTTGCTTGCTTTCAGTGAAAACAGAAACTAGAATAAGGAAAGAAACACACAGGAAATACAGCACTTGTAAAGCTTTTTTACTTAAAGATAGGTAAATAGATTTACTTCAGTGTAAGAATTGCTTGGAAGAAGTCATGTCTTTTCTGGGCAGTATTTGCTTATGAAATTTTGAGTTTGGATCTGGGATGAGAACAGAAATAAATACTTCAGTTGTCAGGAATCCTATTTGCAAACCACCTTATTTTGGTAGCTGTGATAATATTGCCTATCCTTGAGGTCTGTTTTGTACAGCACACCATCCCACTAGAATTTCTTCAGCTTTTGCTGAAAACTACTCATCATGGAAGTATTTTCCACTGGGCTTCAAAATTAAATGTTTTACCAAACCTAAGTAAACATCACTGAATTAAGCATGCTCTCCATGCCAGCTGGAAATGTGATGCAAAGCTTTCATCATTCCCCTCCCCCCCNGAGTAGGTATTTGATCAAACTGCATTATGGACAGAGTAGTATTGTTCTTTGCTTTCCCCCCACTCCCTGTTTGTAACTAGCAAATCCCACTATTCAAACCCTCCTTGTTTATGTCTCATGTTGGCATCATGACAATTCAACACATCACAGGCATGGACAAAGCCAGAGCTTTAGAGTCCTGAAACAATAGTGGTCCTTTGACTGCCAAAGCTCTCCTGCTCCCTAGAAACCTTCATTGCTGAGCCCTCATTTCTAGAGTCAGTTAGTTTTTGAACTCTTAAAACAGAAGAGTTGATCTGCTCAGGGAAGAGAAAGAGCAGCCACAAAATACATTTCTATTTGTTAAAGAATTCTTTGTCTTTTTTGTGTGTAAATGTAGTTCTGCTTTCTGTGTTACTACAGTCTGGTGTGTAGGTAGGCTGGGTATGGCAGAGGAAGGGTCCAGAAAGAAACCATTAATTGAAATGGCAATAATATGTAGCTGCTTAAACCATCAACATCTTTGTTGATCATGGAAGAATGGTGCTGTAGCTCTGGTACATGGCTAGACCCTAGGAAATGAAAAGTCTCTTACTTGTTCTTCACCTGATTTGTTACATGTGATACAGATTTGATGGTGCTCTAGTTGGGGATGGACCTGCTGACTGCAGGGGGGTTGGACTAGATGACCTTTAAAGGTCCCATCCAACCCAATGTAGTCTATGATTTAATGGGGAGATGTAAACTGGGCATTAGGAAGATCTTCTTTCCAGTGAGGGTGATGAGACACTGGAACAGGTTGCCCAGGGAGGTTGTGGATGCTCCCTCCCTGGAGATGTTCAAGGCCAGGCTGGATGAGGCCTTGAATAACCTGGGCTAGTGGGAGGTGTCCCTGCCCATGGCAGCAGGGTTGGAACTAGATGATGCTTAAGGTCCCTTCCAACCCAAACCACTCTAGGATTCTATACTTTTTCTCTGTTTCCCAGCTTTGCAAAGTTGCTTTTCAATGTCAGTGAGTTGCCAAAGGCTACATGAATGTGAAATAAATGTGATCTTTAGATTAAAGGTGGTAGAAAATGCAAAAGTAGATATAGCTTAAAATATATAGGTTCTCAGATATCTGAAAACTATATATAATTGAAAACCAAATATATTTGATTTTCTGTACACAGGAAGGCTCAACTCTTAGAAACAATACTCTTTGTTGCTCTGTGAGAGCAATCATGGCTTGGATGGATTAAAAAGGTGTGTGTGGGAAAAAGGAACAGAGCAGGTGGATCATGCCTGTTTGCTGAGTTTCTGAAAACCAAAATATAAGAAGCAAAACAACAATATGAGCTCATTTATATAGACTGTGGGTTTTCTCCTAAGCTCTTTCTTTTGTTTTGCTGTATTTTACAGTTTGCCCAGCTGGTGTCTGTCTACAAAACGTTGGGCCCAGAGAAGTTCCCTTTAATTGAGCAGACGTTCTACCCGAATCACAAGGAAATGGTAGGTGCAAACCTCACTGCTGACTTTGCTTACTGTCTCTGTAAAACAGGATCTGTAAACACACATTTCCCCCACTCACAGTCTATTCCATAAGCTATTTTGGGAGCTTTCAGAGAGATGAGACTGGGTAAGCACTTGAAAGCATTGTGTTGCTTAGCTGGAAGACTTTTCAGAGTCAGAAGGCAGACATTTTTCAGCTAACCAGCTTGATCTCTGAAAGAGACTAAATGCTTATAAAGATACTGAACAACTATTAAACTACAGGAGTTGCCTCAATGGTTTATTTTCAGCCTAGTCCTTTGTAATATGTTCAAAGTGTTTATTGTCTTTGGAGATGATGCACAAGGCTATGTGCCTATCTGGAGATCTTTGAAATCAGGGTGGCTGGGACTTTTGATCTTCCTGTACCTGAGCTGATGTTGATTCCCAATCCTTTACAGGCATAAATGCATTGATAAAAATAACATTGATGACCTTTACTCATGACCTGTCTTAGGCTGCAGACATTCTTTTTTCTCTCTTCTCTTATGGTTTGGTTCTAAACAGAAATTCTTTTTCTGAGCATGTTTATCTAGAGGAAACACTACTAGCACTGAGAGAAACTGGAGGGAGGCTTTTTGCTGGTGGAAGAGGTTAGCAGAGGAGCATCAGTAATTTTTAGAATCCAATCCATTTAGCGTGTGTCACACAGCTGTGACTCAGGTACCTGCAAGGTCCTCATGACACTGCAAGGTCATGAGGAATATGTTTAGTTAGCTGTTTATCCAAGGTCCCCAAGCTGTAATTGCTGTGTGCATGCCTTGAGACTCTGGCTAGCACTTCGTTATCATAGGTGGCATCTAAAATAAGCCTCAGTGACAGCAGCTGACTAAGATTTCTTCTGAAGTCCTCTGTCTCCTACATTTGTCTCATCTTCTGGTACTAAACACAGCATGGTACAGTTCTGCTGTGGTTTTTGGTGTGTCACAGAAGTGCCAGGATGGCTCTTCACACCTCTTTCCCAGTTCTCTCTGCTTTCTTTGGACTGGTAAATCACAGATGTTTTCACTTCTCACACAGGGCACTTCAGAAAAGAGCTTGCACCATGGTATTGTATTTAGTGCATTTGATACATAGAAGTTTTGTACAGCTGAAGGAGAAGGGTACTGATCTGGAGTAGCAGATCCAAACATCACAGAATTGTCAGGGTTGGAAAGGACCTCAAGGATCATGTAGTTCCAAACCCCTGCCATGGGCAGGGACACCTCAAACTACATCAGACTGCTCAGAGCCACATCCAGCCTGGCCTTACATAATTCCAGGGATTTGGCTTCCACCAACTCTCTGTTCTAGTCTCTCACCACCCTTATGGTGAAGAACTTCTTCCTAAGTCTAATCCAAGTCTTCCTTCCTCTAGCTTGGATCCATTCCCCCCAGTCCTATCACTCCCCAACACCCTTAAAAGTCCCTCCCCAAGCTTTCTTGTAGCCCCCTTCAGATACTGGAAGGCCACAAGAAGGTCTCCTTGGAGCCTTCTTTTCTCCAAACTGAATAGCCCCAACTCTCTAAACCTCTCCAGCCCCTCTGATCATCCTCGTGGCCCTTCTCTGGACACGTCCCAGTACAGATGTCCCAGACAGTTACATTTTTCTCAGGATGGAAGGAGTTTTTGTTGATGGATTTGCCAGGGAAATGTACAGCTTCATAAAGTTCATATTTTATTTTCTTTTTTATGCAAAGGAAGTGTTTTATGCCTTAGGAATTCATTCACAACAGGTGAAGTTGAGCAACATCTCTTAATTTGCAAGATGCTTTTTAAACCAGTAACAAGTTTGATCTGTCTTTATTTTCCTGAGAATATCCAGGATTAGATCTGGTTTATCATTTCTTGAGCACAGTTTTTCTTCTTCATTATTTTATCAGCTATTATTCAGCCTCCCCAGAGAAGTGATGATGGCATCAAGCCTGCCCAGAGTTCAAGAAGTATCTGGACCATGCTCTTAGTCATGTGGTTTAGCTTTAGGTAGTCTTGTGAGGAGTGAGAAGTTGGATGTGGTGATCTTTATGAATCCCTTCCAACTCTAGATTTTCTATGATTTTATTGAAAAAGTAGGGGTTTAAATGCATTGATAAACTGCAGGTCACAGAAATAAAACCTGCTATAGTTCTGAGACAAGAATGAATGCGTTAGCTTTAATTTTTCACATAGGATGACCCTGTAGAAGATCTAGCAGTTTGACTTCAAACAGCTGTCTTGAACAACTGATTCAATTCACATTCAGTAATAGGACACAAACAAGTAAGGGACAAGTGGAAATGACCACAAGTTGTACCAGGGGAGGTTTAGGCTGGACATTAGAAGAAAGACACCTGTGTACATGTCTGAGCTGAGGGAAATGACTCTTCTTGAGTCCTGGAACTTTCTTCCCTGCCTGAATGATGCATCCTGTGACATATGTTCCCCAGCATGCCATTTGTCCTTGTAAGAAGCTGGCCAGTCTGGCAGTAGGACATGAAATTCAGAGGGACGATTCCCCTAATGTTAGGACAGGAGAGCTACAGTTTGATTAATCACCTTCCAGCCAGCAATGAGACCTCCTTGCTCCCTACAACTCCCTTGAAAGGATGTTGGAGCCAGGTGGATGTTGATTTCTTCTCTGCAGTAACAAGTGATAAGATGAGAGGAAAAGGCCTCAAGTAGCACCAGGAGAGGTTACGTTGAATATTAAAAGAAGCTTCTTCATTGAAAGGTTTCTCCAAGACTGGCACAGGCTACCCAGGGAGGTGGTTGAATTCCCATCCCTGGAGGTGTTTCAAAGAGGCAGAGGTGGTGTGCTGAGAGACATGGTTTAGCCCCAGAGTTGGCAGTTAGAGAATGGTTGGACTTGAAGATCTTAAAGGTCTTTTCCAACCTCTCTGGTTCTATGATTGTAAGCAAAGCTGCTTAGAAGGCACGTTTTGCTCAAGAGTAATACAAATGTTGGAGTGGGTTTTCTGCCCTTCCTTTCTCTGCATTGCTTGTTAACATCTGAACTGAGAAGCTGTCTTTTGTTTGAACTTTTGAATGCTGAGTAATTGTTTTCACATATTTCTCCATAATGAACCCTCATCCAGAGAAAATCAATGCCTTTCAGCATTGCAGTGCCATACCTGGGTTAGAGGTGCTGTAATCATTGGTTGTGAGGAAGCTGTGTTGCTTGGGTTTTCCCTTCTGAAGACACTCTTTGGAACTTTTTAGCCTTAAAACTAATCAGGCAGCATGGTCCAAGGTAGCATTTTATTCATATTTCTAAAATGGGCTGTAAGATCATCTGGATATCAGAGACTTCTAGTTGATGAACTGAGATTGTGTCATGCAATCTAAATTCTGTTGGCTTCGGAACACTTTATTACTAGCTGGCCTCATCTGTGTTTACTTTTCCAGAATTTGATGTTCACAGTTTAAAATAATTTTTGTTTTGTGTTGTGTTCACTTCTTCCCTTCTTATTCTGTAAATGGTAACCTTGAGCTCTCTCCTGCTCCTCCAGTGCAAATCAGTTGAGGTGAGAGGAAGCAGGGTAAAAGGTCAGGTTGCTCTGAGCAACCTCATTGAGTTGAAGATCATAGAATCACAGAATGTTAGAGGCTGGAAGGGACCTCCAGAGATCATCCAGTCCAACCCCCTGCCAGAGCAGGATCATCCAGGGTAGTCCACACAGGAATTCATCCAGGCAGGTTTTGAAAGTCTCCAGAGAAGACGACTCTACAACCTCTCTGGGCAGCCTGTTCCAGTGCTACTCGCACTGTAAAGAAGTTTCTCCTCATGTTGAGGTGAAACCTTCTATGTTCCAGTTTGCATCTACTGTTCCTTGTCTTATTACTGTGCACCACCCAAAAGAGCCTGGCCCCCTCCACTTGACACCCACCCCTCAGCTCTTGATAGACATTGATCAGATCCCCTCTCAGCCTTCTCCAGACTAAACAGCCCCACGACTCAGTCTCTCTTCACAGGAGAGATGCTCAAGTCCCCTAATCATCCTCATGGCTCTCTGTTGGGTTCCCTCCAGCAGGTCTCTGTCTCTCTTGAACTGGGGAGGAGCCCAAAACTGGACACAATATTCCATGTGTGCTCTCACCTGGGCAGAGTAGAGAGGGAGAAGAACCTTCCTAGACCTGCTGGCCACACTTGTCTTGATGCACCCCAGGGTGCCCCTGCTTTCTGCAGGGGGTTGGACTAGATGGCTTTTAATGATCCCTTCCAACCCAAACCGTTCTATGCAAGCTCCAGATCTCTGTGGGCTGAGTTTGGAGCTGAGCATGCGACGCTCAGGTACTGTGATGCTTTGGCTTCTTTAGCTTCTTTTGTCACACAGTGATAATTTGTACTGAGGCTCTAGGCAGCAGTAAAAGGTAAACAAACAAAGATGCCATTCCTTTGTGTAAAAATGGAGCTGCTTTAATGAAACACTTTTGGAAACAGAAACATTCATCTTGGACTGATTAAAACTATACAAAACGCCGTCAGGCTTTCTGAGCTCATTGCTAGTTGAGTCATATCTGCAGCCTTTCTCTCAGTAATTAGTTCCCTTTGTTTCACTACATTCCCACCTCTTATGTTCTCTGTCATGAAAAAACCCAGCCAGCTTTTTCAGCATATCTGTTGGACAATTTAATTAAAACTTAAGTGGAACTCTGAGGAAAAGGCAGCGATGTTCAAGGGGATGTTTTTTCCATCATTCACCTGCACAGCCTCCCTTCTCTGTTCTTTTCTCTACCCTTATCATGTGAGTCATTTCCAAACTAAAAGCAAATGCTGCACCAGGCTGGATTTCTCCTCTAACCTTTTGTATAATGAATACACAGCTTCCAGAAGTAAAAACAAAACGTTGTAAAAAATAATCTGCTGTTGATAATACATCAGTGCCACTGGAGTAAAGATCTTGAGAGGAAAATAACATATTTGGAATTGCTGTATTGTAGTGAATCCATTTCATAATCATTCCCAGTGCTGCATCTCAGGGAAAACAAACTATCATTCTGTTTTGTAGAGCTTTTCTTAACATATTTATTGAGATGGGTAAAAAAAAAAAAAGAAAAGAAAAAAAAAATATATATCTTTGCACTGTCCATTGTGGGATGTTTAGTCAGCTTTATGATCAGGCAGAAATGAAACTGGATGGCCATTCATTTAAAAATACCTTATATGGGATACTTTATGGCAGATCAGGCATAAAAATGCTTTTTAAAGTGATTATGGCATACAATTCATATTACAGTCCATAAATATTGCAGGAAACATTTCACAAGGTATGTAACAAAGGCAGTCTGACCTGAGTTAGTTGAATTTAAGGCCTAATTACTATAAAACTGAAACAGGTTAAAAAGCAGAAAATATCCATTTGCTGCAGAGTGCTACTCGAAAGACACCATTACATCAACATGGATTTGGAAACAAATGCTGCACTGTACATGGATTGAATATTAATTAGCCCTGTGCTGGAGTCAGACTCTGGATGGTTATTAAGCTCTTGCAGGCTTGTCTAGGAATTGGTTTGGTTTGACCTGAGGACATAAAGCTTGGGTTTGAAGTCTTTCTGTAAATTAATAACTGCACTGACAGCAAGTAGCACTGATGATATTGACTCTGCAAAATCTATTCATTTTTGGAAGAATAAAAGCTTTTTAATTTCATTTCTGTAGGTTGGATGTTAGGAAGAATTTCTTTCCTGAAAGAGTGGTCAGGCTTTGGAACAGGCAGCCCGGGAGGTGGTGGAGTCACCATCCCTGGAGGTGTTCAAAATTGAGTAGAGGTGACACTTTGGGGCATGGTCTAGCAGTGATGGAGGGATTGGGTAGAAGGTTGGACTTGATGATCTTAGAGGTCCAAATTAGCATTAGGTGATTTTTTTTGGTTTTTTTTGGTCTTTAGCAATGCAGAATATGAGCTAAGTTTTACATCTGGAAGCATAAATATGTACGGTGTTTTAATTCAGGGTTGTACATTAAAACAGCAAAACTGATTTACAGTAAATAAAAATAGAAACACTGGCTGTTAAAGGGCATGTATTGCTCAAAGGAATTATGGCAGCCATCCCTGTTTGCCTTCATTAGAATTGTGAAATTTTAGCAAAAAAAAAAGTGAGAAAGAATCTTTATTCTCACAAACCTGTTTCCAAACCTGTCCTTTAAGTATGGATTAATGCAGTTGTCAAAATCAACATTAGAAAGGTGAACAGAATAGATCCCCCAAACTATTTATGCAGGAATTTTTTGCAAGTCTGTGTTGTATATGCAATCCAACATATCTTAGGATGTGCCAAGATACATGGGAGATGCTTAATTTTATGTCCAAAGCACTGCTTCATCGAAGTGAATGGTATCAGAGCTGCCCCTACACTTACAGATGTGCTTATGTTCTGTGCAAGTTCAAGTCCAAATGCTTTTAAAAGGATTGGATAGCAAATAGCCTAAAGGAACTATTTGGAACACTGGACCCTTGAACCTTTGGACAGTAACAGCTCTGATTCCTGATGAGCCCACAGGCTGGAAATGTCCCACTGTGGTTAGCAGGCATGAGCAAAGTGTTTGTGTTAAACCTTTAAATAGACCAAATCAAACCAAACAAGACCAGAAAGGGCTAAATCTCTGCCTGTTGTTCTAAATTCTCACATGAGGAACACATGAGAGTGATTCCAAAACTGGAATGAAGGGAAAGGAACCCAGTGGAGAAAACTGAGGAGCATAAAGTGTGCCAGAACTGACAGCTATTACAGACTCATACCCTATGTGGTGGTGCTTATCCCATTTCTAGCACACAAGCAGTTGGACAACTGTCTGAACTTTGGCATTTACTGATGTCACTTCTCAAGTTTTACCACTGTGAGCTGAATTGCTTTTGTACACTTAAATATTTGTGAGAGTGGTTACTCACTACAGTAATCAGTTCAGAAAAGACACTAAAACACTCCATTAAAAGCAGCTTGTGATGCTTTTCTAGTGTAAGTTCATAAGCTACCAAATTCATGAGGACGGAGCGTGATGGGTAAGCGTGGATGAAAAATTCATGACTGTGACTGTAAATAATGAAATGTGGTCAAATATTTGAGAGCTTTATAGAAATCACCTGTGGTGTAAGTTACTCAATACCTATTGCATAGATTTTCACGTGAGTTTCTAAAGGCAAGGCTCTAACAGTGCTGAAACCCAGTGACCTGGTCACATATAGAGACAGGCATTGTCAAGCAATGCAACTGCTATGGGGATGGACATGCTTTCTGTAAATATAAGCACTTTTAGAGTGTCATTATTACTGTGGGTTCCCTAAAATGCTGAAGCATTGGAACAGCTCTTTTCGTTCAACAAGGTATAGCTGGTCCACAGGAATAGTGGATTGGGGAAGAGGATTTTGATTATGAAGGGGTTTTAACTTCCTTATCAACGACAGTTACAGCTCTCTAGATAAAAGTACAACATAAGTAATATGCAAAATATGGAGCACAGATTGTTTTAATCACAGAAGTCTTCAACTTGTTTCAACAGATGAGGAAACAGAGGGATTTTTGAAGTCTTTCTTACAGCACATAGTTATAATACTTTACATATACACTGTACAATAATTCTTTTGTATCAGAAGACTTTCATACAGGAAAAAAAAATAGTTCTATAAAACATTCTGTAGTTCATCAGAGAGATTTGGAATAAAACATGGGGCTCTCTTACTCTGTAGGTTAACAGAAAGAGGGGAAAAATTCAGGCAATTCTTTTGTTCTTGCACATTCGTATTGGTAAAAGGGAAGCTTGTTATGCCGGAGAGGACACAGAGGACCATTCTCAGCTTGAGCCTCTCTGTACAAAGCATAACTTTACAGAGTAGCTACCTCCAGGAGATTTGTTCCTCCTCTTGCATGAGTACCAATTCCATGGACTCGTACTTTAGCTGTACAGGCCAATTTGTGTTTGTTTCTAAGCAACAGATACATTAGAGGATGGCAGTTCGAAGCTGTGAGCGTGCAGTGTTTGATGGAATTAGACTCCAAGGCTTTTTAGGAAGTGATGGTTTTAAGGTTCACTGATATCAATAAACTCTTTCTCTGGCGGAGGACCACCTCGGTACCAGCTGCAAGTGCCATCACTTCTCTTGATGCAGGCATAGTGCTTGGCTTGGTGCCCATATAGCTTTCTTTCTATCAGCCAGTCTGTCCAGAGGCACTCGTTTGGTGCAGTGATTGAGCAGGGCACCATGTAGCAGGTAGTAATCTAAATGTGAAATAAAAGGTTAGTTCACAGAATCACAGCATTCTGGGGGGTGGAAGGGACCCTTGAGAATCATCCAGTCCAACCCCACCCTGCTAAAGCAGGGTCACCCACAGCAGGCTGCCCAGGATCACAATGTCCAGGTGGGTTTGGAGCCTCTCCGGAGAAGGAGACTCCACAACCTCTCCAGGCAGCCTGCTCCAGGCCTCCAGCACCCTCACAGCAAAGAAGTTTCTCCTATGTTTAGGTGGAACCTCCTGGGTTCCAGTTTGTGCCCACTGCCCCTCATCCTGTTACTGCTTCCAGTAGTTCAGTCTGAATACACTGAAAAGAGCCCAGCTCCATCCTCTTGCCCCCTGCCCTTTAGCTATTGGTCAGCATTGGGAAGATCCCCTCTTCTCCAAGCTAAAGAGCCCCAGGTCTCTCAACCTTTCCTCCTCACAGAGATGCTCTAGTTCCCCTCAGAATCTTTGTGACCTCCACTGAAGCCTCTCTAGCAGTTCCCTGTCTCTCTCAAACTGAGAAGCCCAGAACTGGACCCAGTACACCAGCTGTGGCCTCACTAGGGCTGAGTAATGGGGAGGGGAACCTCCCTCAACTTTCTGGTCACACTCTTAATGCACCCCAGAAGAGCATTGGCCTTCCTGTCCACAGAAACACATTGTTGGCTGATGGTGAACTTGTCCTCCAGGAATCAGAGGTCCCTGTTTGTGAACCTTCTTTTCATCAGGAACCCTCAGCTGTGCTGCTGCAGGGAATTGTTCCTCCCCGGCTGCAGGACTTTACACTTGCCCTTGTTGAACTTCTGAGGTTTCCCTCCACCCAACTCTCTAGCCTGTCCAGGTCTTGCTGAGTGGCAGCACAACCTGAGGGGTTGTGAGGCACTCAGTATATTGCAGGTTTCTTTGCAGTGGAATTTATTCTTAAGTAATATGAAATATATGGTGTCTAAGAGAACAGTTCCCACTAGTGAACCCTGTTAGTACCTATGAGTTCCACCATTAGTGTTTCATTCTGTACTTACTTTGCAGCCACAGCCCATTTGATATCTCTGATTCAGACTCTTCTTTTGAGACAAGGATAAATCATCCCACGGTTCAATGTAGTTGCATAAATGGATGAGGACTTTACCATCACTTAAAATTTGGCCTACAGCATGGAACAGAAGAAAAACAAGGCAAGCAAATCAATGTGTTTTCTAAGCACTGACATCAATTACAAAAATACCCAGAGTTTTTAACTAATTGCACCAAATGAGTCATATTTCATCCTGCTTTCCATGAATGCAGTTTTCACTGAGAGAACTCTTCTGCTGATTGCATGCAGAATAAATATAAAGGGTTTAAGACGGCTATTTGTCAAAAGATGCTGATAATCAGCCAGCAAGGGATGGATAAAAATGCAGGAGTATGCTAAACTAATTTTTAGGGCTCTATAGAAAAATAGATAGAAAAATCTGTAGGTCTTTAGAAACCCAGATCTGCATGCAGGTTGTCTCTTGAAGCAGGTTTTCATTTCTGGGAAATCAATCCTATTGCTTTTAAAGAAATAGTAATGGCATACCTCCTCTTTCCTAATTGCACAGTTACTGACTATGGCTGCTTTGAAACTGCTTTAAGATTGTTAGATGCAGGATGGAAAATAGGTAAGATGACAGCACTACTTCAGCTTTGCATGATTTGTACCTTTCAGTGTATTTGTATCATTTAACACATAAACGCCTTGGTTTGTAACAAGGGTTGGCATGGTTTTGCAATGTCTATCTAAATAGTTCCTTCCCCTTTTAGAGGTACATAGATTTTGTTATATTTTACCTGTCAAAAGATACTGTTTTTTGTTGTTGGCTTCTAGTTTCACTCCACAAAGTGATGAATCAAAAGGGGTATACACATACTGGACATCCTTCAGCTTTTCAAATCCTTTAAACATCTGAAAATTGCCAGAAACAGAAAGTCAGTAGTGGAAAACAAACATGACAGAAGAAACCCCAGCTGCAAACAGCAGCTGGAAGAAATGTATAGTGCAGGTATACCATATACAGTCCAGTTACACTGTGGATACACCAAGAGGTGGAGGCTCTTTAAAAAGGCCTTGAAGTCTAAACTTAGAATCATTCATAGAATTGTCAGGGTGGAAAGGACCTCCAGGATCATCTAATTCAAACCCCCCTGTCATGGGCAGGGACACCTCACACTAGATCAGATTGCTCACAGCCCCATCCAGCCTGGCCTTAAAAACCTCTAGGGATGAGGCTTCTATCACCTCCCTGGGCAACCTGTTCCAGGCTCTCACCACCCTCATGGTGAAGAACTTAACATCCAATCTGAATCTACCCACTTCCAGTTTTGTTCCATTCCCCCCAGTCCTATCACTCCTTGACACCCTAAAAAAGTCCCTCCCCAGCTTTCTTGTAACCCCCTTCAGATACTGGAAGGCCACAAGAAGGTCTCCTCAGAGCCTTCTGCTCTCCAAACTGAAGAGCCCCATCTCTGTCAGCCTATCTCCTAGGAGAGGTGCTCCAGCCCTCTGATCGTCATAGTAACTACATGAAATTAGTTGAGAAAACACCAACAATTAGTTGGTTCTTCTCTACACTAAATGAAATATTAATTTTAGAAGGAAGTCAGGTCTTAATTACTTTAAATTGTAAGTTTTTCAATGTGCTTTTTCAGTGTCCTTAATGGATCTTCAAAGCTTTCTCTCCAATTTAGATTCTTCTGGTGTCTTCCATTTAAGAAGTAACACAGAGATAATGTGCTGCAGTGTTATAAGAGGCAAAGATTTCTCAGTGTATCAATGTGAGAAATTTGATCTTGATTTGTGTGAATTTTGCCGCTGCAACCTTCAAATAACTGCTGCAAAAATGGGATCCAGCTCTTACTGTTTCTCTCCTACAGCACCAAAATGGATTGGCTCAGGATAAGAGCCCTAGCAGTGCTGAGGTTGGCTGCTCCTTGGCTGGCATTTCCAACCATGAAAATGACTCCTAAACAAGCCATTAAAAATATCAAAAGGAATTTAATTGCGTCCAAACATGAGAGGGAACCATAAGATGCTAATCAACCTCAGAATGCCTGTCAGCACCTAACATGACATCACTGAAAGGACAGTGCTTTGGGGGCCCCATGCAGTGACTTCATGCTGTGTGTTGACAGCTGTGGACAATTGCAAGCCTCACAGTTCCCAGGGGCAGGCTCTCCCAGTTGCAGCTGGCATCACTGGAAAATGTGTTTGTTTTGCTCACGTTCTCTCAGGAGATTTAAGTAGTACAGGGCACTAGAAGGTACACTGTAATATGTTGATTTTTTTCCTGAAGCTCTATTTATGGAATAAAAAGAGCCAAAGTTGTTGTCATTGGCCTTCTGATCCAAAAATATTAGATGTGAAGTGGAAACGCTTAGTAGAAAAAACAAATGCAGCGAACCCAACGAAGGCAAACAAACAAAACCCAAACCAATATTCTGTACAAAGCAGCAGTGAAAGTAATGGAAAACACATAATGATGGAAATGTGCTCAATTTAATTAGAGCAAAGTAGTCTAACCCAATATGAAGTTCTCAGAAGGATGCTCAGATGAAGAAACAGGAGGAAGCTGCCCAGGTGTTGGGGAGAATCTGCCTGGTGATAACCCAGGATGCCAGCAGGAGCCCTGGGCCTTCCTCACCCTACCAATGAGAGGGGGTTCCTGAAATGTGAGCCCCCTGCTTCTCCTGTGCTTATATCTGCTGTATTCAGAGTGTAGATACTAAACACAGTGTGTAGTACATAGGAACTATGGGAACTCTGCAAGTTTCTTCTGACTTGTGTTCTCTCCACACTCAGAAAAGTTTGGTTGGGATACTGTGACTGTATAGTAGGGTACAAATATTTAGTATCTCTTCACTTGATCTAAATTAACTTAAGAGGCATTATGTCTCCCCCTCTACTCCACTCTGGTGAGACCCCACTTGGAGTATTGTGTCCAGTTCTGGAGCTTCTATTACAAGAGGGATATGGACATGCTGGAAGGTGTCCAGAGAAGGGCCATGAGGATGAGCAGAGGGCTGGAGCTCCTCTCATATGAGGACAGACTGAGAGAATTGGGGCTGTTCAGTCTGGAGACTCTGAGGTGACCTTCTTGTGGCCTTCCAGTATCTGAAGGGGGCTACAAGAAAGCTGGGGAAGGACTTTTCTAGGGTATCACATAGTGACAGGAGTGGGGGGAATGGAATAAAGCTGGAAGTGGGGAGATTCAGACTAGATGTGAGGAAGAAGTTCTTTGCCATGAGAGTGGTGAGAGCCTGGAATGGGTTGTCCAGGGAGGTGGTTGAGGCTCCATCCCCGGAGGTGTTTGCAGCCAGGCTGGATGAGGCTCTGGCCAGCCTGATGTGGTGTGAGGTGTCCCTGCCCATGGCAGGGGGGTTGGAACTGGATGATCCTTGTGGTCCCTTCCAACCCTGACTGATTCTATGCAGACACCATAAACTGAGTTAGCTGCAAAAGAGCAAGACAAATATCCATAGCAGCTTGTAATGGGAATCTGGGTACTATTTTCTCAAAGGCTGCAACAGGCTCCCCAGGGAGGTGGTTGAATCCCCATCCCTGGAGGTGTTTCAGAAAGGCAGAGATGTGGTGCTGAGGGACATGGGTTAGTGCCAGCCTTCACAGAGTTAGAGAATGGTTGGACTCAGTGATCCTAAAGGTCTTTTCCAACCCAAGTGATTCTATGGTTTAAGTGAGTTTGGTGTTTGTTTTGTTGAGGCTTTTTGGTTGCTTGTGGTTGGGTTATTCTGTAAGTAACAATCTGACCTATCTTGAGTTTTGACCTAGATATTTGGTAAAGCATTTCTTAAGATTGTAATCCTCTGTTTGACTCTGTGAATCATACTGGTCTTCTCAATCATATTCCCTCATCTCCTAGCAGTAAGGATACTTCACAAAGAGGTAAGATGGCTTGAGTCACTTCTGCACTGTGTGGTCCATGTGAGACTGGTGAGACTGGATTGGGGTAGGAAAATAGGGTGAGAAATTGGGAAAATAGAGAGATGTGAGCCTGATACTGAAGTCTGTATTGGCACTGTCCCTGTCCTCCTGAGGTCTAGAACCACAGTATAGCTATACCCAGTACACAACTATTGTTTTAAGAGCATTTTTTTAAGACTATCTGTATTACTTTAAGTGCCTCAGACATGTTCCTGCAATAATAATTGCACTCTTCTATCTTTGCTATTCTCTAAGCCTTTTCAGCCGCATCATGGTTTATTTTTCTTGGCTTTATATTGTGATTAATATCTGCCTTTAAATCTGTGTGCATCATTGTGAAGTGTAGATACTGTTGTGTTTAGCTTAAATACCTCCTCCTCTTCCCACTGGTGAGGGGACTCCCTCCTCTTGTATCACAGAGTCATAGAATGGTTTGAGTGGAAATGGACCTTTGAAGGTCATCTAGTCCAAACCCTGCAGTCAGCAGGGACATCCCAACTAGATCAGGCTGCTCAGAGCCCCATCAAGCCTGACCACAAATGTCTCCAGGGATGGGGCCTCCACCACCTGGGCAACCTGCTCCACTGTTCCACCACCCTCATAGTAAAGAAGTTACTTATCAAGTATAGAAAGCTTGATTCTTTTTAGAGGGCCTCCATCTAGTCAGCTTGTGCAAAAAAAAAGAAAAAAGTTAGTTAACCATTTTGCTTATACCAGTTTAATGTGGTAAAATGTGATGATTTCATGTGTGACAGGAATACCTTGGACCTTATTTCCCTGCTCTGATAATACAGGACAAAGTCTCTCAGAAGCTAATGTCTCTGTTTTAATATTTAGCTGGCTCCTCACAGTAAGTATGATGAAAACAATAGAAATCAGTAACAATATTAACATAAATATTCCATTGCAAATGAATCACATATTTTCTTCTCTTGAATATAATGCTGTAAACATTGCAGTAGTTGAAAAAATGTATGGCAATGAGGCATAGGGAGTTCCATGGAAACATGAGGAAAAATTTTTCCCTGTGAGGGTGACATAACTCTGGAACAGGCTGCCCATGGGGGTTGTGCAGTCTCCCTCTCTGGAGATGTTCAAAACCCACCTGGGTGCATTCCTGTCTGATCTGCTCTAGGTGACCCTGCTCTGGCAGGGGGGTTGGACTGGATGAGCTTTCAAGGTCCCTTCCAGTCCCTACCATTCTGTGATTCTGTGATTAATGTGCCAACACAGAGATATAAAATGAATAAAGGCATCATTATTCACTTTTTTCTTTGTTTCTGAAGATGAAGAACAAAATAATCAATATTTCTGTCCAAAACACCAATGCTTAATCCTAAGCCTAGTGCACTGGATTGAAAATAACAGAAATATCCTTTCTCTGACAGAAGCAGCATAAACCAGCCCCAATAATCTTACATGTCCAACAACCCATTGTGCATATAAATGAGAAACAGCAGCATTTTGCTGAATGTACAGTTGCAGTAAAATGTAACCTGCAGGAAATACCTTTCTTTTCCAAGAGGGGAGAAGAATTGCTGAGGGAAGTGGGAACATGTGTGTGCCTTAGAAAGCATTCACCAAAGCTCATTCTGAGCTGGTAAGCATGTTTTAGCTTAGGAGACCTCACAGCTCAAAAACTGATCAACAAGTCTATTCTTACCTTCTATGTTATATGAGGCAAATTCTTAGCATGTCACCCCAGTCCTGTAAATATTTATGTACAGGGTGAGCCAGAAGCACACAACCAGTGCCTGAAAGGGGCCTACAAGAAAGCCAGGGAGGGATGGTTTAGAAGAGCTTGTGGTGATAAGACAAGAGGGAATGGATTGAAGCGTAAGAAGGGCAGGTTTAGAATGGAGATTCAGAAGAAATTCTTTACAGAATTTACAGGGTGAGGCCCTGGGACAGGTTGCCCGGGGAGGTCATGGATGCTTCCTCTCTGCAGGTGTTCAAGGCCAGGTTGGATGGTGCCTTGAGCAACCTGGGCTGGTGGGAGCTGTTCACGGCAAGGGGTTGGAACTAGATGATCCTCAAGGTCCCTGCCAACCCAAACCATTCTATCATAGAATCATAGAATCAAGAAGGTTGGAAGAGACCTCAAAGATCATCGAGTCCAATCTGTCACCCTACACCTCATGCCTATCTAAACCATAGCACCAAGTGCCACGTCCAATCCCCTCTTGAACACCTCCAGGGATGGTGACTCCACCACCTCCCTGGGCAGCCCATTCCAATGGCCAACCACTCTCTCTGGGAAGAACTTTCTCCTCACCTCCAGCCTAAACCTCCCCTGGCGCAGCTTGAGACTGTGTCCTCTTGTTCTGGTGCTGCTTGCCTGGGAGAAGAGACCAAACCCCTCCTGGCTACAACCTCCCTTCAGGTAGTTGTAGACAGCAATGAGGTCTGCCCTGAGCCTCCTCTTCTCCAGGCTAAACAGTCCCAGCTCCCTCAGCCTCTCCTCATAGGGCTTGTGCTCAAGGCCTCTCCCCAGCCTCGTTGCCCTTCTCTGGACATGCTCCAGCAATTCAACATCTTTCCTAAACTGAGGGGCCCAGAACTGGACACAGTACTCAAGGTGTGGCCTAACCAGTGCTGTGTGCAGGGGTACAATGACCTCCCTGCTCCTGCTGGCCACACTATGCCTGATGCAGGCCAGGATGCCATTTGCTCTCTTGGCCACCTGGGCAAGAGAGCCAATGTACCTATGGATCTGACAGTGTAAAGACCATTTGGTTTATTTATAACTGTAGGGCATCAAATTTACAACGTGAGAAATCAGTCTGTAAGCACTCAAGAGAAAAAAGGCTATAACAGGAAAAGAGAATATTCTATCATTTGACATATGCTGGTTATTTAGAGGCTTTTTTATGTTGTCAGCTGAGGGAAATGGTGTTACTGAGTTAGTGCTCTGGTCAACCAAATTCTCAGGTCTTCAAAGCCTGAGATAGGCAAACAAGGTCACTGATCCTTGAGGCTCAGCCTGAAGATCTCTGACAAGCTGTTTCTCTGATGTTGTCAGTAAGGCTGTGAATTGTTCACCCAATGGAGGCAGCCAAATCTGGCCACATGGATACACCATTTTATTATTTTAATTGATGGTTTACAAGCATAAGCTACTTAAAATTTCTCACTCTCTTTCTTTTTGTAAGTTCGTGTGGACTTTCAGGTGATATCCCTAAGAATTTCCTCTTACAATTTTCAGTTGAAAGTGAGGATTTCTCAGTAATGTTTCAGTATACCCAGTCCTGCTTCATTTTTACCCCTATGCCACCTCTGAACTATATGCTTAGAACACACCAGGTTCTATCACTCTTTGTCAGTTCCTGTGTGATTTAAGGGGCACAGGCAGAATAGCCATTATGGATTTGTGTCTGTGCCAGGCTGACTTTGCCAGCTATTCCACCAGAGTCACAGTTTACTGAAGATCTTCACTCACCCATTCTGTGCTGCCCATGTTTCAAACAATTTTTTTTTTCTATTTCTTCTGTTGAGTTTGTTAGAGACACTGAGCAGGGGTCTGGGTCTCCATGCAGCTGAGCAGTCCAAGTGCCAGTGTGGAAGCTTCAGCTTCAGCCTCTTCTTAGCTGTTCTGACCTGTTTCTCTTTAGGCTTCCACAAAATCATAGAATTGTTTGGGTTGGGAAAGACCCTTCAGATCATTGAGTCTCTCTCTCAGGTTTGTCCAGTCCTAGCTGACTTGCCTCCTGAAGCTCAGTGGAATTAAATAAAGACCTCTGAGTGACGACTGAGTTCTGCAGACATGGGAGAAACTCCAAAGCATCTACAATATGTGAATGTACTGCAGAAATTTCAGTGTGCTGTTACTGAAGCACAGGATTATAGACTGCAAATAACAACAGAGACTACACTTCTCCTTCCTTTCTGTGCTGAAGTGTAAGATGATTTGCGTTTCTATAAAATTCTAAAGTGTTGCAGGGTAGCAATAGAAAATTCAAGTGCTAATGGGAGGAAAAAGAATTGTTTTGCTATTTATATGCTTATTCCTGTAAAGAAACATTTGAAAATACTCTTTATAGGTTGAGAAGGCAGAAAGTGGCAGCTGGTGAAGGACTTGGGGGCTTTTTTTTAGCAATGGAAAATGAATTGGCTTGTTGAGGTTGCTATAAAACTTAGACTGAAGTCATGTGTGATAACCACTCTTGGGTATATTTTGAGATGTTGTTGTTTACTACAGATTTTTCCTTGTGGAAGTCCTGTGGGCTGATCTGCTGATAGAATTTGGAGAACTGATATCTCTTTTAAAAGCATGTAGCCATTCATAATGAGCTACTTGAGTGTTCCCTGAAAACCTAACACTACAAAACAATGCAAATAATACAAAATAATATTCCATGATGAAACAAAAAATGAGATAAAACCACCTGGTGGAAACCCTAAAACAAACCAACACCCCCCCACACACACACCCCCTCCCAGTGCGCACTCACATTAATTGTAAGAGACTCCCGCTCTGTTTTGCACTCCAGAAACAGGTAGATTGTAAATGTTTTTTACATCACTGAAGGTTTCATAGAATCACAGGATGCTTTTGGTGGGAAAGGACCTTTTAAAGCTCATCCAGTCCAGGCTTCTACAGTCAGCAGGGGCATCTGCAACTAGAGCAGGTTGCTCAGAGCCCCAGACAATCTGACCTGGAATAGTTCCAGGGGTGGGGCTTCTCCCACCAATCTGGGCAGCCCAGGCCAGGGTCTCACCACCCTCACAAAACCCAAATTTGTTCTTTACCTCTAATCTGAATCTCCCTCTTTTAATTTCAAACCATCACCTCTTATGCTATTGCAACAGGCCCTACTTCAAAGACTGTCCCAATCTTATCAGCCCCTTTAAGTACTGAAAGGCTACAAGAAGTTCTCCCTGGAGCCTTCTCTTCTCCAGGCTGAACAATCTCACTCTCTCAGCCTGGCCTCACATGAGAGTTTCTTCATAGAGTCTAATGGTGACTTGAATGGGATCCAGATGTACAGTGATTACTATGTCTCCTTATTGGAGCTGAACAAATAATGGACTAATCCCATGGGATTCTGAATGACTCTATTTTTAGTGCTCCCTCTTCGTGTTTTCTATCCTAGCAACATTCTTGCACGTGGGTTTTTGTTTGAGTATCAGAGAAGGACTTCTGTTTCTGCAAATATCTCTCTTCGCTTTTGACCAAAGATCCTTGCTGCTTCACCTGGAAATGCTTTCCTCTCTTTAGAAAATTCTGCATCATCCAGTCAGAGAGCTGTTGTATCATAATGCAGTGTCGAGGATCAAGTAACCACCAGAAGTAGCAATATATTGAACATCATTCGTATCCTGAAGTATGTTTTCATAGAATCTTCATGAGACAATTGTGAATGCTGTTTAAAATGCTGTTTAAAATTTTCATCCAAATATATTTAGCAAGCAACTCACAAATCTCAGAGCAGCTTTGTTTCCCTCTCTCCCCACCCCCTTTTTTCTTTTTCCTTCCCAATTCCTGCTGTGATTTATTCTGTTCAGTTCACCTGGCTCTTAACCGTACAGGCAGCTGGAGCCTTCTCCATCTTAAAGCACTTAGGTCTCAATTGTAGTCAATTGTTTATCAGCATTGAACTTCAAAATAGCTAAGTGATTCCATGTACCTTTATTTGTTTGATTTCATACCGGATCATTTTGTGGGTATCAAGAGGATCATCACTGGCAGGCACCACCTTTTCGCTGATTATTTTAGCTCGAATTACTGTAAAACAGAGAAAAGGGGGGAAAAGGTTTGAATGCAAATAGGCACATTGCCTAATTTTACAAGCAACAGTGGAAATCAGACTGATAGATTTTAACATTGCTTTTTGCACTTTATCCAGAAGTAGATTTTAAGGCTTGTTAATGTAAGACCATTAGATTTGAGTTAGCTCCTGACAATGAAAATAAGTGACATAAAGCTCAGTTTCCATGAACTTGAATTGAGTTCTGAATTAAGTTGCCACAGTTTTGGCAAAGAAAAAAACCCCAAAACTGTCCTTTGAAAGACTCAAATCCCATCAAATTTTAGCAGAGGCCCATCATTATAATCAGTGAGCAAAAGGGAAAGGACACTTCTGCTGATGACAGAAGATTCGTTGATCAGTTGAATAGACTCGAAGCTAAAAGACTGTGCCAGACAAGATTAAAGCATCAGTTTGGAGCGTGAAATCAGAAGACAAGAGAGAAGAGTCATTCTTTCACCTGAGTCTGGATTTGAGCAGTTTTCTTGCAATGACACATCACAAGTTTTGTTAACCTGTATAAATTAATTATTCCCCCTTTTGATAATTTCTTTCCTGGTTTTGACATTTTGTTTCCCATTTAGAAAAAGAAAGGGATGAGATTTTTTTGAAAGAAGAGAAGGTTTATTTTCCTATCTGAGGCATGAGGTATATGCTGTTTAAAATACACCAGAGTAACAGGATTCTAAAAATATGGGATATGACCAAAAATTTCTCTGGGGACTTGTATTCCCCAGAAGTATTGAGAGTCCTGATTTTGCTCAGTTCTGGATTGCTGCTGTCACAGCTCCTCTGCAGGTGTTGCACTTGTTAGAACCATTTGTGTCTGTGTGGAGTGGTGCTGGCAAAGGCTGGAGCAATCAACTATTAAACCCCACTTTAACTCTTAAGTCCAATCTGCTCTTGGACAGAGATGGATCTGTGCAAGGATGTCTACATCTGCAGGTGCAAGAGAGATCAGGAAATCTTCAGTATGAAGGCAACTCTCAGGCACCTTCTTTTTTCTTGTTTTGAATTTTCATTATAAAAGGAACCATTCTGTCAAATTTAGTATGATAAAGGCACGATTTTCCATAGAATAAGTCAGGTTAGAAGAAGTCTCTGAGTGTTTGGACCAGTCTCCAGACTCAGAATGCTCAGGGAAATGGCCAACTAAGCTATGAGTATCCTCAAGGATGGAGATTCTGCAGCTTCCCCCAGCCCCTCTTCCAGGGTCTGACCACTCTTAGAACCGCAGAACAGAATCATAGAAACATTAAGGCTGCAAAAGACCGCTAAGATCATCAAGTCCAAATCAAACACCATCAGCCAAACACCACTACACCTACTCTTACCATGAGATCCTCATACTTCACTGAAAGAATGCAGAGGAAAATACTTGGCATCAAAATCATGGCTTTGAGGAAAAAAAAATCCAAAAAAACCACCCAAACCATTTATTTGCTAGATTGACCTTTAAACATCATTTGTAAAGAAAAGGAATAATAAGCCCAGCCTGTGATTTCCCTTGCAGCCAAACAGAGGTCAGTCCCATCAAAAAATGGACAATTCTTATTTCCTCATTCATCTGCAGAGCAATAAACATGGCACAGAAGCCTACAGCTTCAAAGCTTGAGTGCTCTCTCTGTCTTTTGGCACAACTCTTCCTCTTCCCAAGCCATTTAAAACTCTTCTAAAAGGACACTTTAGACTTAAAGGTTGGATTGGAAGGAAAAAGTTCTTTAAAGTATGAAGAGCAAATTCCTCACTTCCAATGGTGAGTGGTAGCATCTCTTTAATCATCTGCAGATGAGTTGTGTTCTCACAAATTAATGTGCTTCTGAAGGGCTTTGATCTGATTCCAGAGGAGAAGTGGTGTGGATTGTGTGTACTCTATTGCTGCAAAGGTCAAATTAGAATTATGTTGGGGTTGGGTTTTTTTTCTTTTTTCCTTTGCATCATGACATTCTGAAAAAAAGAGGTTTTCTCATTAAAGAGCTTATTCACTGTAGAAGTTAAGGGGTGAGACAACATTTAGGAGCTAGCTCCATTATGTTCTTAATGCCATAACATGGTTTATACACAGGAAATCTTTTCCTCCCTACTGAACACAAACATTTGTAGGATAATTAAACCACTTTTCCCCCATGTGTTCAATGTTGAAACATTACTCATTTTCATATTTTTATTAAATTTTGCTGGTTAGTGTCTCAGAGGAGCATTACAGATGATCCATGATAGCTCAGAGGGTCCCCATGCAGTAATGCAAAACTGGAAGTAGAACATTTGGGGGTTTGTTATTAAGTGATCTTTTTTCTGGGTGTGTAGAAGAAAATGAAAACTGTTTTGTTTGGTTGGTTTTTTTACATTGTGTTTTGTTCATTTGTTTGTTCAAGAGAAAGCTTCCAGATGGTGAAGGAAGACAAAAATTGAGATTCTTTTTTTTTTTTTCCTAAATGGCAAACAAATTCTATTGTTACAGAAACTTTGGTCGTTTGGGTTTGACTTTTCTATTCTCCTGAAACCCGATTCAAATGCACACAGATTTTTATGGCCCTTTTAATCCTTTTTGGAGTTCTTTTTTGCCGTGATTGAATTTCTTTCCCTTCTCAATCAGTGTCGTCTAGCTGTCTCCTAAAAACTCTTATTCGTGTGGCTGCTTCTCTTTTCAACCACAAGCACTTCCTGATTTAGCAGTCCTGGGGCTGGCCATCTCCTTCTCCTCACTTGTGGTTCAGAGGGTGGTTAGAGCTCAGGATTCCTCCTCGTCTGCACTTCTTTTCAAGAAATGGTTTCAAGTTGAGCATGGTGGGCTTGGCTTCTCCTCTGTTTAACTGAGGACAGCCTCTGGCTGCTGAGTGTAAGAATGACATTTTCTCTGCCAGCCAGCGATTGGTTCCTTATGAGGAATTTGCATATTTGAAATACATATGCATGGATTTCATTTTGCAATGCCAGTAAGTCCATCTGCATCAAATTCCTTCTGCATTAAAGATATATACTGCTGCTCAGCAGACAGGCACTCAATAGTAGTAGTAGGACATTTCTATAGTAGGATGTATTGGTGGGACATTTCTGTAGTAGGAATGTAGTGGTGGGACATTTCAGTAGTAGGAATGTAGTAGTAGGACATTTCAGTAGTAGGAGGAGGACATTTCAGCAGTAAGACGTAGTGGTGGGACATTTCAGTAGTAGGAATGTAGCAGTAGGACATTTCAGTAGTAGAATGTAGTGGCAGGACATTTCAGTGGTAGGATGTAGTGGTGGGACATTTCAATAGTAGGCTGTAGTAGTAGGACATTTCAGTAGTAGGATGCAGTAGGCCTGGAACAAGCTGCCCAGGGCAGTGGTGGAGTCCCCATCCCTGGAGGGGTTTGAAAGCCATGCAGATGTGGTGCTGAGGGACATGGTTTAGCGGAGACCTGACAGTGCTGGGTTAACAGTTGGAGTCAATGATGTTAAAGGTCTCCTCCACCCAAAACGATTCTATGGTTTAGTATCAGGTTGTAGTACAATATTTCAGTAATAGGGTATAGTGGGAGATTTCAGGAGCAGGGTGTAGTGGGAGATTTCAGGAGCAGGGAGTCGTGGGAGATTTCAGGAGCAGGGTGTAGTGGCAGATTGTAGGAGCAGGGAGTCGTGGGAGATTTCAGGAGCAGGGTGTAGTGGGAGATTTCAGGAGCAGGGTGTAGTGGGAGATTTCAGGAGCAGGGTGTAGTGGGAGATTTCAGGAGCAGGGTGTAGTGGGAGATTTCAGGAGCAGGGTGTAGTGGGAGATTTCAGGAGCAGGGTGTAGTGGGAGATTTCAGGAGCAGGGTGTAGTGGGAGATTTCAGGAGCAGGGTGTAGTGGGAGATTTCAGGAGCAGGGTGTAGTGGGAGATTTCAGGAGCAGGGTGTAGTGGGAGATTTCAGGAGCAGGGTGTAGTGGGAGATTTCAGGAGCAGGGTGTAGTGGGAGATTTCAGGAGCAGGGTGTAGTGGGAGATTTCAGGAGCAGGGTGTAGTGGGAGATTTCAGGAGCAGGGTGTAGTGGGAGATTTCAGGAGCAGGGTGTAGTGGGAGATTTCAGGAGCAGGGTGTAGTGGGAGATTTCAGGAGCAGGGTGTAGTGGGAGATTTCAGGAGCAGGGTGTAGTGGGAGATTTCAGGAGCAGGGTGTAGTGGGAGATTTCAGGAGCAGGGTGTAGTGGGAGATTTCAGGAGCAGGGTGTAGTGGGAGATTTCAGGAGCAGGGTGTAGTGGGAGATTTCAGGAGCAGGGTGTAGTGGGAGATTTCAGGAGCAGGGTGTAGTGGGAGATTTCAGGAGCAGGGTGTAGTGGGAGATTTCAGGAGCAGGGTGTAGTGGGAGATTTCAGGAGCAGGGTGTAGTGGGAGATTTCAGGAGCAGGGTGTAGTGGGAGATTTCAGGAGCAGGGTGTAGTGGGAGATTTCAGGAGCAGGGTGTAGTGGGAGATTTCAGGAGCAGGGTGTAGTGGGAGATTTCAGGAGCAGGGTGTAGTGGGAGATTTCAGGAGCAGGGTGTAGTGGGAGATTTCAGGAGCAGGGTGTAGTGGGAGATTTCAGGAGCAGGGTGTAGTGGGAGATTTCAGGAGCAGGGTGTAGTGGGAGATTTCAGGAGCAGGGTGTAGTGGGAGATTTCAGGAGCAGGGTGTAGTGGGAGATTTCAGGAGCAGGGTGTAGTGGGAGATTTCAGGAGCAGGGTGTAGTGGGAGATTTCAGGAGCAGGGTGTAGTGGGAGATTTCAGGAGCAGGGTGTAGTGGGAGATTTCAGGAGCAGGGTGTAGTGGGAGATTTCAGGAGCAGGGTGTAGTGGGAGATTTCAGGAGCAGGGTGTAGTGGGAGATTTCAGGAGCAGGGTGTAGTGGGAGATTTCAGGAGCAGGGTGTAGTGGGAGATTTCAGGAGCAGGGTGTAGTGGGAGATTTCAGGAGCAGGGTGTAGTGGGAGATTTCAGGAGCAGGGTGTAGTGGGAGATTTCAGGAGCAGGGTGTAGTGGGAGATTTCAGGAGCAGGGTGTAGTAGGAGATTTCAATAGTAGGGTGTAGTAGGAGATTTCAGGAGCAGGGTGTAGTAGGAGATTTCAGGAGCAGGGTGTAGTAGGAGATTTCAATAGTAGAGTGTGGCATTTCTGGGGAACCCTAGCTACTCTTTTGTAACTCTGGCTACTTTTATAACATTTAAAGTTTTATCTTCATTTTGAGGCTGAGGTTGTCTGAGGTGACTATACTGAAGTTGCTGTGATGAAAGCAATGCAGGGGTCAGGCAGAGCCTCAGAACAGTCATACTGGCAGTTACTGGCTGCCATACTGCTGCTCAGTCCGTAGTGACGAGTGGCTGAGCAGCTTCTGCTTTGGTTCCTGGTGTCAAAGCCTACTGCAGTTGTAGGAGGATACTGTTCTGTTTCTAAAGCAGCTTGGTTAATGTACCTCATTCTTAGAAATGTGTTAAAAATAATTTTTCTCCTTCTTTCCTGAACAACAATAAACACCTCCCAGCTATTCCTACATCAACCAAAGGTTATTTTGAACATGGTAAAGGACAGAACTCACTTATTATAACATCAGGTGCATTTGTGTTTGTGCAGTCAGGAGGAAAATGTTGGGTTTTAAACAGTACAAAAGTGTTTCTCTACAGTAAGAACAGGTAGTTAGGCATTAACTGCAGCTTTTCCCAACCTGGGTTATTTTCCTCTGACATTATTGACCTCTATATAAACTGTACCGGGGTAATACCCCTGTGTGGTAGAGATTCTTTAGAATCAGTGAGTTGTCTTGGTTGGAAAAGACCTCTAAGATCAAGTCTAGCTGTCATCCTAATGCCACCATATCTACTAAACCATGTCCCTAAGTGCCATGTCTACACTTCTTTGAACATCTCCAGGGATGGTGACTCTACCATCTCCCTGGGCAGGCTGTTCCAATGCCTGACCACTCAATGGAGGAACTACTCATGAGGAACTACTTACACCAGAGGCTTCTTTTAGAAGAAATTCACTGCCATGAGAGTCATTTCAGCACACTACAGTGGCATGCACAGTGAGATGTGTCCTTCTTTTTCACAGGAGACACAAAGAACTGAGAAGTATACTGAGGAGCACACCCCAAACAGAGCTATAGATGGTATCAGACTAAAGAAAACTCTTCTGCTTTATTCACTGAAATTCATTCCCTAGAAGCAGCATCTCTTTAAACTCTGAGTGGTTTCTAAGGCATGAACAAGGGGAAAACTGTTTAGTGAAGGATTCTTCTCATTGGTACTTGTCTTATTAAACAATGTATCCCCTGGGATAGTGTTTATATACTATTATTGTGCTTATACATCTTCAGATGATGCTATTTGGCCTTTTTACTTTTATTTTGAGGACAAGCAGCTTTACTCAACAGAAGTAAACAACTTCATTGCTCCTTCAAAAAGGAGAACTAATTGGAATTTATTCTCCATATTAACTCTCTTACTTAAGGAATAGGAGGCAAGGGAGAAGGTAAAAACTGATGAATATATGAGATCTTTTTTTTCTCCAGTATCTGCGAATTATCAGCAACTATGTAGTTACAAACACATATGAAAATATTTAAGATACTAATGGATGTAAGAGCAATGCTTATGTGTGTTCTTATTTTAAATTATATATAAACTCTACATAAAATATAAGTTAAAAGAACCCAAACTGTTGCTAAAAAGAGGATGAATTTTAGAGAGGGACAGATAGAGATGCAGGCAGTTGGAGCTTTTTAAATCTCTTTTGTCATCTGTTTGGACTCTAAAATACACTGGGTGTTCTTCTGAACCAAGTTGTCAAACGTTAGGATCACAGTACTGTGAGACATATAGATTGTTATTAAACTCTGGTTTCACTTGAGTTGGGTTTAGCTCAGCTTTTTTTATTTCTGGAGTAGGATTTCTATCAGAAGAAATATATTTCACTGTCTTCTAGAACTGAGAACAATTTCTAGATTATTAACATGATGGATGTGTCCCATTTGAAATCTTAGCTGCACTTCAGTTTTCATTGTGTCAGTGCTAGACTATGCCACAGCTACAACTTGTGAATTAATCTATTTTTGGTTAGGGAGTAACAACTTAATGCCAAACTTCAGCATTAATGAGCTCCAGTCCTTCAGCACTAGGTATGTTAATGTATGGAAGGGCAAGGCTGTCTGGACTGAGATGTCTCAGCTACTCTGTGAAAATTTGGGCTAAATCCTGTCTCTTAGCCTTGCAGTGGATTTTGAGGGCCATGAATGAAATATGGCTCTGCATGCAGGAGAAGCTGTAGTGCTGGGACTATGCCAACTGTTTGTATTGCTGGTTTGTCCTGTGATTTATCTCCTTTCAGGCACCTCTAAGGACACTTGCAAATTTTAAAACCAGCACCTCCATCATTTGACACTGCCCCCAAAACAGGCAGCAACCTCTGAACTGCAGATGAAAGTCTCTGATTTCTTCTCCATGTTCTCTGCAGCTTCCCAGTACCTGAAGGGGGCCTACAAGAAGGCTGCAGAGGGACTGTTTCCAAATCTGAACTGCAGATGAAAGTCTCTGATTTCTTCTCCATGTTCTCTGCAGCTTCCCAGTACCTGAAGGGGGCCTACAAGAAGGCTGCAGAGGGACTGTTTACAAAGCCCTGGAGTGATAGGACAAGGGGCAATAATTTGGAATTACAGAAGAGCAATTTAGATTGGATGTTAGGAACAAATTCTTTACCAGGAGGGTAGTGATACACTGGAGCAGGTTGCCCAGGGAGGTGGTTGAGGCCCCATCCTTTGAGATATTCAAGATGAGGCTTGACAGGGCTCTGGGCAACCTGATCTAGTTGAGGATGTCCCTGCAGGGGGATTGGACTAGATGATCTTTGGAGGCCCCTTCTAACTGAAACCATTCTGTGATTCTATGAATGTTCTTGTTGTAGGAATAGGTTAGCACTCATTGAGAAAATCAGAGCAGTGAGCCCTGACATATCCAGACCATTAGGTCCATTTTTAGAACTGAGATCAGAACTAGGAGTAGCACCATCCATCAAACAAGCATCTTGAGGAAGAATCTGTGTTTCAGCTGTGGCTTGCAGTTCACCTCAGACTGACCTGACAGACTATGGCATAGTTACCTGAATAGAAATTTACTCTCCATCATTTTTAAGCAGGCTTTCTCTCAGGGAAGTAGGAAAGCTTATTTTATGACACCCAGGTTTATAATCAATCAGCTTTGCTACAGAATGAGCAATTGAAATGAGACTTAAAAAAACTGTTGAAAGCAAAAGCCTTAAGTTACTAAAATGTTAGGAACAAGGTTGCAATAATGCTTCATCCAGATCTTTAGTTTTCCCCTTTATGTTTTATTGCCTCAGTTTAGCCATTTCATTTAACTCCCTGAAATATGAGCAGTGATTCTTGAACATCTCTTTCTACCCATCTCTTTAATGTCTGACACCTGAATCAAGCTGTTGCCAGATGTTCTTACTCTTGTAGGGAAAAGGAGTAAGTGGGACAAGGAGAGGGGTCTAAATATAAGTGTGGTGTTCACAGGAGCACAGGGTGTTAGGGGTTGGAAGGGACCTCTGGAGATCTTCAAGTCCAACCTCCTGCCAGAACAGGACCAGAGAATCCAGTGCAGGTCATGCAGCAACACATCCAGGCAGGGCTTGGAAGTCTCCAAAGAAGGAGACTCCACAACCTCTCTGGGGAGCCTGTTCTAGTGCTCTGTGACCCTTACAGTGAAGAAGTTCCTCCTCATGCTGAGGTGGAACCTCCTGTGCTATAGTTTTTATCCATTGCCCCTTGTCCTATTGTTGTTACATGGATGAGTTGGGGACAGCACCCGAAATGTATATGGAAGTGAATGGAAAAAAACATCCAAATGTGTGAAAAACAGAAACTCAAAGTATTTTTCTGAAGTGAAAAGAGAAAAGGAAATGACAACTGCAGGAGCCCCAACTGCAGAGACCTGGAGTTTATTCAGAAGTTGATATTTCAGTTCAAAAATTCTTGCCTAAAAATCTTACTGATTTTTGGGGAGGAGGAGAATTTTGGATTTTTTTTTTTTTTTTTTTTTTT